>JAVSBV010011296.1:0-12531 GCA_033117975.1 Parotocinclus spilosoma
GAGTACAGGACTAATATGGTCGTACTTCCTGGTTTTAGTCAGGAGTCGAGCAGCAGCGTTCTGGATGTACTGCAGCTGTCTTACAGCTCGGTTAGTAGGTACACTATCCAAAAGTAGCCTCTGAAAGCCTTTTTATAGGACAACCTGGGAATCACTTTTATGTAAGACCCACCACAACTGTACATATCTGCTTGACACTTAACTGCTATGGTTTGTGCCAATTTAACATTTTTCTATGGGTAACTTGTTTTTTTTAATTTTTTTTATTTTTTTTTTACAATGAGCATATTCCACTGGTGTTTTGTCTTGCTTGTGCCAGCGCAGTGATTTTTCCATATTAATTGGAGGCATTTTTGCCCAGTTTAGTTTGGATGGTTTCTCTGCGCTGTCCCATTTACTGCATGCTTACCTCGGAAGATGGCTAGCCAAGTAATTTAAGTGCCTCGAGGATGTCCTCAGGGCAGCGTTCCCCTTCAGTATGTTTGCTAAGTTAATGTAGGAAGTCAAGCTCAGTATCATGACACTCTATGTAATTTAGCCGGCAGAGTTTTTTTTAATGTTTTTATTCTTTCTTCTTGTCCTTCACACACATCAATAGTGTGGCCTTCAGTTATAGAGGAACTACATCCCGCTGTGCTGTAAGCCAGGCTCGTATATGACCTCAACAGACAGTGCTGGAATCGGTTGAATAACAATAGCTGGGGTGTGCGTTTGTGTGTGATTTTTCTATCCTCATTTTTCTTTAAATCTGCATTCTATCTGAATTAACTTTGAATTCTCACTGACTCTTAAAAATCCAGTGAGTAGTGCAGTACTCATTTTTCAGGGTTTAAAAAAAAAAAACCCTCTACAGAACTTGAAGAGCAAAATATAAATGGGAGATTCAGTTACAGTTTGGTCATGTTGATGGTTAATTGTATGGGACTGATAAATTGTGCGTTGGTATAGGTATATCAGATGTGGTAAGTGTATAGGACTATGGACCTGAAAGTCCAGGGTTCAAATCCCACCTCTGCCACAGTTGGGTCGCTGAAGAAGGCCCTCAACCGCACAATTTTTTGGGTTGTAAGACTGTATTTATTGTAAGTCGCTCTGGATAAGGGAATCTGCTAAATGACATAAATGTTATGATAGAACAATGGAAAAGCATCCCATTTTACCCCTGATTATCCTGCTCAGGCTTTTGGGAGAGAATCTAGAGCCTAACTGGTTATTCGCTGAATGCCTAGAAAAGCAAAGCATCCCATTTCCCTCTGCTTATCTCTGTATCCTAACCTGGAATTCAGTGGACTCATGCAGAGGTACACCCTGGACAGGCCGACAGTCAATTGGAACGAATGCACTACCTGACCTTCACTTTAAAAACCTTAGCATTGAGTAGGGATGGTCGATATGAGCTAAAATTCATATCGCAAAAAGAAATAAAATTGAAAAGATAATTTTTTTTCATTAATACTCACTTTTAAACGACATTCAAAAGTAATCATAAACATTAACTTATAAAATCTTGCATTTCATGCCGATGTGTGTGCGCTTCATCTTGTTTGTGCGTGTATGTCACTGTGAGTCTGTGTGTGTGTGTGTGTGTGTGTGTGTGTGTGTGTAGGAGAATAGTTAGGTTGGGTGTGTTTTTTGTTTATTCTGTAATGTCAGTTATCGTGCACTGTGAACTTCTGTTACCAAAAACAAATTATTTGTATGTGTAAGCATACTTGGCCAATAAAGTCCGATTCCAATGTGTGTGTTTGTTTGTTTGTGTGTGTGTGTTTGTTTGTGTGTTTGTTTGTGTGTGTGTTTGCGCGTGTGTGCGTGTGTGTGTGTGCGCGCGCGTGCGTGTGTGTGTGCGTGTGTGTGTGCGTGTGTTTGTGCGTGTGCGCGTGCGTGCGTGTGTGTGTAAGAGAGAGTGATGTTTCTGGGTTTATATGATGGAACAGTGACATACCACTATTCACTATATTTGCCTTTTCACAAGCGTACCACTGAGCTGCTGTTTCTGATAAAGTGACCTTTTATATTCACTACTATATTACAGATACTCCCTATTTTCTAATAATTGATTTGCCCTTATGATTGATTTGTCAGAACTACAGATGCACAGATCAATCGTCCGGTACTAGACGCATATCGTCTCTTCCTATGTAGTGTGGTATAAGTGAGGAAGCAGTGACTAATAATAGTGATTCTGTTATTTTGGTTACAGCCAAGTCTTTGGCGTTCTAGATCTTCAACGTAAACGCTGTTTGTAGTCTGAATGAGGAAAGCGTTCTTTTGAGGAAGAACTCAGAAAACACTCGGAACAATGGTAAGACATTGAAACAGCATTGCCTTGGTAAAATGTGGAATGTGAGAACGCTAAAGACACAAGCTAGTAGCTGCTGCTATGTTTCTTTAACAGTCTTTAAAAGTTGAACAAAAATGATCAGTATGCTGTCATGTTTAATGCTTTGTCAGATGTTTAAAAATATGAATCAGTGCAAGATCATCACAATTGGTTCATCCATAGACAGAGAGTCCTCTATTATTTTAAGCCCTAGACTTTTGTGTGCTTTAAGACATATATGGAACTGCTGGCTGAAGTTAAAGTGAAGTTAAATGTATCTTTAAAACTGGGAACAAGTTAGAAACGACTGTAGTCGACCGGTCACTAGGGGCAGTTCTTGGATTTCTCCTTGGCATTTGGCATTCATATTTTATACGATTCTAAGATTACAGGCCCTGACTAAAGTCGCTGCCCGCAGCCCATTAGCATGCTCTGTTAAGTGTGAATGGCTAATCATAGGTGCTAAGTACTGTAGTGACCCTAGCTCCTCAGGCAGATGATCCAGTCGAGACCAGATGCAAGGGGAGCGACATCATAAATTTCTTGCTTCAGCTGGAACAGTCACTTGTTCTGTCGACAGAAAGGCCATTGCTTCCCTGCTGTTCTGCTCTAACCAGTGTAGTTAGCTCCAGGTGGCATGGTAGGAGCCGATGTAATGAGCCTGAAGATGGGCATGGGTGCGACAGCCTTGTCTGCGCTATTCTTCCCTGAGGAGATAAACTTAAGGTTCAGCCTACTCAGGCATCACTTTCCATCAGAATTATGTTCCTGAAGGTTTTGCTATGAATACAAATGAAGTCAACGGCGAAGGATTCTTCAGCAAAGCCCGCTGTTCTTTGAATACACTCGACGTGCATGTGTTTGAGCACCCGCTACATTAAACACCCCTGTTCTTTCATATCTGCCATCTCTGATCCAAAATCACACTGTGAGGGGGGGTTTGGACCTTCAACCTGTAACCCCCTTGAGCCAAGAATACTGAACCCCTACACATTATTGACCTCTGTCTTCTGACACAGAAAAGCCAAAGCCAAGGGGAATGACCTGGGTCAGCGATACAGGCCTGTAACATCAATTTTTCATCATTTTTTCCTGTTAGCACCTCAGGCACTTCCTATCGCTAAAAAGCTGTTTCCCCATCATGTCCCCTTCATGTATTCACAGAAATATTATGTTTCTTTGACCCCCATTTTTTAGGAGTTGAAATTGGAACCTACAATGGCGTAATTATTTGATAAAATATTCACTGCAAACAGGGGAGTCAGTAGTGATACATGAATGGGGAGCTTTTGGGTATTTTCGGTATAAAATGACCCTAAAAAGTCAACATTATGAAACTGGGATAACATTATAAACATTATTTGGAGAAACATTGGCTCATAGTGGCAAATGTCTTGGAAAAGACCCTTCAAGTCATTGAAATCCTTAATAAAGATCATTCAAAGTTTGTATTAGGTACAGATCTTTGATGATTTAACGACTCTACTAACGAGGGGTACAGATCAAGAAAAAATACAATCAGTTTTAATTTCAGTAGCAGGTTCTTAAAAATGCATTACTCAATACTGAGAATAAAAACTGGTACGATTAAAGTGGTGGCTGTGGTAGCCTAGAGGTTAAGGTACTGGACTATGGACCAGAAGGTCTAGGGGTCCAAACCCACCTTCTACCACAGCTGCGTTCCTAAACCCACAATTACTTGGATTGTAAGACTGTATTAATTATAAGTCTTTCTGGATAAGTGTGTCTGCTAAATGACAATGTAAATGTCATCAGGTCTTTACCTGTATCCACTTTAAATAACATAACTGATTAGTTATGTTTTAGGAAGTACCTTGTTTCAGGTTTCAGGGTTGGCATAGTTGTATGGAAAAGACGATTTAAACTAATAATGCATGTTTATGGGGAAGGAATAACAAAAACATGAAACCAGTCTAATGATGTCAATAAAGTTTGCAATCAATCTTGTACTTAAAGTCTTCTGCATTTTAACTGCTCCAGACTGAAGCTTTTTTTCAGTTATGGTCTGTATACATGCTCTGTTGATACCAGAGGTCAGAGGAAAATGGCCAGATTGGTTCGAGCTGTAACGTAACCGAGTTATACAGAAGAAAATCTCTGAACACAGAACATGTTGAACCTTGAAGCGCATGGACTACAGCAGTAATAACACTCACAGTGTGCCACTTCTGTCAGCTAAGAACAGGCAACCATGGCTACAATTATTATTATTATCATAATGGATGAGTCTTGATTTCTGATTTGACAGCCTGATGGTCGGGTCAGAATTTGGTGTAAACAACATGAAAGCCTGGCTCCATCCTGACTTATATCAAAGGTTCAGATGGCTAGTGGTGTATTAGTGTGGGGAATATTTTCTTGTAACATGTTGGTCCCCTTAATACCAACAGAGCATTGTTTAAACCCCACAGCCCACCGGAGTATTGTTTCTAACCTTGCACATCCCTTTATGAGCACAGTGTACTATCTTTTATAACTACTTATAGCAGGATAACACGGCATGTCACGAAGCTCAAATCATCACAAACTGGTTTATTGAACATGATAATAAGTCGCTATACTCAAATGGCCTCCACTGTCACCAGATCCCAATCCAACAGAGCACCTTTGGGATGTCGTGGAACAGGAGATGTTCATCCGACCATTCTGCAGCAACTGTTCTGATCTTTTTTTATTGTTTGTAAATGACTGTTTGATTGATTTGAACCAATAATGGCTAACAGGGGAGTGAACTCTCAATATTTGCTATTTTAATGCATCACCTCTAAGCGTCACTAATGGACAAAACACCTCAGAAACGCACATAGGCTTGAAACTGGCGTGAGATACCTCACTTTCTCACTTTCAAATCACTTTTAGTACATCTGACGTCATCGTTAAATGTTTTTTTTTTTTTTTTTCTTCTTTTTCATATGCATCTTCAGTGTACATGAGGCCCCAGGTCCTTTGGGGTTAATCCTTCCTTCAGATTTTTTGTAAAACGGTATCTCTCCAGAGTAATATTAGCCTCACAGCATCTTCTATTAAGAGATGAAAAGGTTTCCTGGTCTGGACCCCAGTTGTGTAACCACCTCATCCTCAAAGCAGTGTTCCTCAGTTTGATCATGGTCACGAATCGGCGAGCTTTGTCACGCATCAAACGGACCAAATCAGGAGATCAGTGTGAGCACACGACTACCAACGTCACACCACAAATTTGTCCGTCACGATGCCATGTCTTGCCAAAGTGACTCGAAATGGCCAACGGGACCAGTCCAGAGTGGATCCTATCAGAGAAACCGTTTCAGCTGCATCACTGTCTCTCCATGTTAACCTCATTAATCACTTGTATCACCACTTTTGGGCGTATTCATTCATGCAGCAGTAACTCAAATGCACACCCCATTCAGTAAGTCCCAGTCAAGAAGAAAGGCAGTTCTCAGTGACAGCGTGAGTTTCATATCTTCCAGGTAGAGAGAGTTAATAAAGTAATAAAGCATTGTGGGAGTGCGGGCCACAGTTTGATACCCTGAGACAGCCAACCTCTCAACCGCCCTGATTAAGGCCGTGAGATTACACCAATAGGCAATCATCACCCAGCACATAACTCATAGAGAGCTTTTTCTCTGCCTCTGTCCTTTGCTCTCTCTCTCTCTCTCTCTGCCTCTTGCTCTTGTTCATCAGACTGATGGCTAGCTAGGTGGCCAGGTAGGCAGAGTATGCTATACCAGCTCTTCTGTATTTCCACAGGCTGTTTGGGATGTCTATGTGGGTAAGGTCTCATGCTTTTTTCCACTGCTTTATCTTAAACTGATTTATAGGAATGGTTTTGCACAGTTTACTCCACAGATATGTTGAGACCACCACGTGGTCTGAGAGAACGCCCGGTACTTGGGTTCTGTTTCCGCTCTCTGCAGGAGCGACAGCCGATGTGTCGGGCGCATGCGGGTCTTCCATATGCACTCAGAAAACTATTGCACATTTTACTCTTCTTCACAGAGAGATGTAAGTAGATTCCCCGCATAAGCTCGTTCCGTTTGCAGAGTTTGGGACAGCTGCTAATCTGTAGCAGTCCTGCACAACACATTAAGCCGTCTTCCTACGTAACACCGGTTGTTTGTAAGATCTGGAGTGAACCTGTGTTGATCAATTCACTCCTGAGCACACTGACCTTTAAAAAGGTTGCTATCTTGGGTTTCTTTCATGGATTTAAGTTGCAAATGCCAGTGTGATGTAAATCTCCTAATATTTGTACTTGAGTAACAAGAAAGACTGCTCAAATAAGGGGTAAAGTGAGCTGTGAGAAAACAGACAAAAGTCAATTATATTTTTCTGTTTAAGTATCAAAAGTAGCAGTGACTAGTGGTTACCGTGTTGGAACCACAGTGCCATTTAAAAGTTTATATATATATATTGCTTAGGGCAGCACAGGGGTTTGGTTGGTAGCACTGCTGCCTCACAGTAAGAAGGTCCCGGGTTTAATCCCAGGTTAAAGCGGCCTTCATAGGTTCTTTCTGTGTGGAGTCTGCATGTCCTCCCTGTGTTTGCGTGGGTTTACTCTGGGTACTCCGGTTTCCTCCCACAGTCCAAAAGTCATGCGTGTTAGGTTAATTGGTGTCTCTAAAGTGGCCCTTAGTATGTGTGTGTGTGCCCTACAATGGATTATCGTCCCATCTAGGGTTGTTCCTGCCCTTTCCCAGTTGCTGGGCGGGCACCGGCTGGCCCGCGACCCTGTGTGGATTAAGCGGTAGTGCAGTATGAACAAAGCAACATTACTTAAAATGAGACCGGCACCTCATACGCTTACAAACAAAATGCACAGCTTGTTACACCGACGTAGTGAAAATAATAAAAGGATAGCTGATGATAATTTATACGTTTATAAGGATGATGCCGATGTTTGAATGGATGTTAAATGGTTATATATTCATAATGAAGACACTCTAATTATTAAAAACTCTTCTCAAGGTAAACACCGGCTCGTTGTGAGTGTGCTAACACTTGGAGATCGTTACCGTGCAATAGATTTCCTTCTTGCTGCTTTATTTGTGGTCTTCACGCTGGGAATGGTATGACGATGAAGTCGATAGCTCTGCATGAGGCTGAATTATGTGCGTTTATTTGTGTGCCCGTTTCTCCTAGTTACTCGTGAGTGTCTCTATGGTTTCGCCATTAATTAAACTCCAGAAATCAGCACTGCACCCTAAGGGAAAAGTGGAAAATGACTGCGACAACCGCCAGTAGTCTTCATTGTGTGACATGGATAGATCAACATACTTACCGTTAATGGGTTATTCAGCAATGCATTGGGACTCTTCTTTTGTGATTCTCTTCTATTGGTTTTTCCTCCAATGATATGCCTTATTATATTCCTTTATCTGCTTCCTCATCATTGTTGTGCTTTTCTTTCTGTCTCATTGGAAAAGCTGTCATTAAAAGTGAAAAAGGAAAACGGAAATAGTTAGCGACAAGTGTCATTTGTGGAGCTCAGTCATGTTGAATTGTCAGTATGCTTTTTTTATTTATTTGATAGATTACACCAGTCAAATCTAAGCTAAAAACTTCCTCGTCTCTCAGTACTATGCTTCCAGTGCTGCTGCGCTATAGAAATCCTTTTCTTTTTGCAAGAACATACACTATATTGCCAAAAGTATTTGACTCCCATAAGAGCTTAAGTGGCATTCCATTCCTAATCCATAGCCTTAAATATGAAATTTGTCCACCCTTTGCAGCTATAACAGCTTCAACTCTTCTGGAAAGGCTGTCCACAAGGTTTAGGAATGTGTTTATGGGGATTTTGGACCATTCTTTCAGAAGCGCATACTGATGTTGGACGAGAAGGCCTGGCTCTCAGTCGCCGCTCTAATTCATCCCAAAAGTGGACTTTTGCTTGTCCAAAATGTCTTGGTACGCTGAAGCATTCAGAGTTCCTTTCACTGGAACTAAGGGGCCAAGTCCAGCTCCTGAAAAACAACCCCACATCATACTCCCTCCTCCACCAAACACTTATACACCATACACTTGACACAATGCAGTCAGACAAGTACAGTTCTCCTGGCAACCACCAAACCCAGAGTCCGTCAGATTCACTGATGGAGAACTCCAGAGAGAGCGCCTCCACTACTCTAGAGTCCAGTGGTGGTGTGCTTTATACCACTGCATCCGACGCTTTGCATTGCACTTGGTGATGTACAGCTTGGATGCATGAAGCTCCATGCGCACTGTTCTTGAGCTAATCTGAAGGCCACATGAAGTTTGGAGGTCTGTAGTGATTGACTCTGTAGAAAGTTGCCAACTTTTTCGCACTATATGCTTCAGCATCTGCTGACCCTGATCTGTCAGTTTTCTTTATCCAGCTTTATGTCGTTCACTTCGCCGCTTAGCGAATGTCTTTTCACATGTATTATTGGATCCCCATCGATAAATCTTTTGAAAATATTGTAAGTGGGACCAAAGTAAAATGGGAACTACCTGTAGTTCAATCCTTCCAGTGAAGTAGCTGTAGATTGCTACCATAACATACACTTCTCATAACAATTAGGGGATATTTTCATACTATGGATGACGTTGTATTAGGTGTCGTGAACTAGAGTACAGTGTTCCCTCGCCATTTCGTGTTTGACCTTTTGCAAACTCGGTGCAGCCTGGGTTAAAAAAAATATTAATGGAAAAAATATATAGTGGATTTTTCACTGTTTCGCAAGTTTCAAAAACGAGAAGTAAGACTAGAGCATCGGCCGCCTGAGTCGCTACTTGCCGACATGACAAGTTATTATCTGCGATGTTAAAAAAAACTTTCATTATAGACTGAATTCATTTAAGCCCTACGATGCCACCCAAATATTCTGAAAGTTCAACGGCTAAAATAGTATATAAATACTTAAATAAATATAGCGTCCCTACTTCGTGGCTTTTTGTTTATCGCGGGTGGTCCTGGAACGTAACCTCTGCGATAACCGAGGGATCACTGTGTGCACATGTTCCTAAGATACTTCTCTGTAAGTTTGCTCTTTAAACAAAGATATATTTTTATCTTATCTGGCTATGGGAAATAACGGGGGGAGTGTCTTCACAGAAATCTGCTGCTTTGTCTCTGCATCGGACACGTGCAAGCACTTTTGCAGTATCAGCCTGTCTGTTGAGTGTCTAATTAGCTGGATTTCACGCTTTTGTGGTCACTTTGACAAGGAGGTGACAGAAGATGACTTCAGGCTAATTGCACTGGACCGGATGCATTGCTCTAAAGCCTGCACTGGACGAGTGTGTGTGCTGCATTTCTCCTCCCGTGCTATAGATAGGAATATTTCCATAGCTCTCGTTTACCCTTGAAGGGGAGAGCCATCTTGCTTGTTTATTGGCAGATCGCAACAGACCCATTGATTTTCATTAAGTCCTGTCCGTGACGGGCATGTAAAAATAATTGCTGTATTACACAAAGCCCTCACACATCCAGCTTTAGAAACCATGCTTTTCACACCCTTTGTTGGAGGGGTTGTCCTTTAGCTCACTGTCCTCTGTGTTTCTGACTCATATTTGCCTACATTTGTGCTCCTGGTCAAAATATGACCACCTGCTGAAATGTACAGTTCCTTGTGACAGGGGAAACGAGGCTTCTGAAACTGTCAGCAGAATTCAAAACCTCAGAAAAGAGGATTCGTTTGAGCAAAACTAATGAAAGTGTTGTGCGTAGAAGATGTGTTAAAAACTGTTAAAAGGCGGTCTGTTCGACCGGTGTGATCTCTCTGCAACACTGAACCAGGCTTAGACTCTTGAAAAGGATGGATAGTAGTAACTTCAGGCTCCTGCTGAGGCTGTTGCACAGTGATGATCGGGCCATAAATACCTGCAGAGAATGCGATTGAGTGTGATTGAGAAGAGGTGGTACAGTGCAGGGAATGTCTCATTCGATGTGCGATAAAGGGGTAACAAAGCAGATGTTGATAGGGAGTACAAAAGACCAGAGTGTTTAGGAAATAGCTGAATTCGAAGGTGTTTTAAAGCGTACAGTCATATGGGCCTAGCAGCAGGGGCAAACATCTCAGTCCATAGGGAATTTGCAGCATTTTGTGGGCGTATGACAAAGTTGACAGACGGGGGACCACAGGTGTGTTTTACAGGATGTGAATAAAAATCGCTTTGCTTCCAGAATCGAAATGTTTGCAGATGGAAATGGAGCTCGCAACCAATTTCTTGAAAAAATAGTAGAGTAGCACTAGCGGCGTTTGCTCCCGTCAGCTCACATAGCTGTCGAGTTATGGCTGGAATGTGAATAATACCAAGTTCGTGTTCATTGAAGATGTCGTGAAGCTTTCAGTGAGGACTGCCTGCAGGGCCTGTAGGGTGTTTTTTCACCAGGAGTGTCTGTGATGTTCTTTGTTTGAGGTGACAGTAAATTCGAACCACAGTAACTACATTCACAGACAACATTCCCATCCCTTTGTTTCTTAATGACAATTCTTGCTTTTAAAAGGCTGAAAATGTTACTGATTGGCACGATGAAGGTTTAGGAACAGTCACACATCTGGATTGGTCTGCATAATTCCCAGATGTGAATCCTCTTAAAAAACAACTGTGCAGTTATTTGAGGCAAGTGTGGCTTGTGTTTCCAACAACCAGAAACTAGTCCAGTCCATACCAAATACATATTTAATAAATACTTTTTAATTATGGAATCTTTCATTTTGAAGTATCCCCTAATTTTTGTGAGTAGCATAGAAATGCTGTACCTGGGTTTTTCTGTGTGTTTACACAGTAGATCAACTTGCACCGTGCACTGCTTGCCGGTTATCGACCATCTCGTTGTGAGCGCATGTGCCCTTTCATGGCTGTAGCTTTGTGCTGGGAAAATATGTACATATGCAGATGAGGGGTGTTATCATGCCCAGTAAGGGTTATCAATGCTGAGGAAGAAGTCAATTTACTCCAGCACCTTTTACAATGGCTTTACTCAACTCAAGCGGATGATTCATTTAACAAGACTCGTAACAGCAGAGAATCAAAATGCTATGTTTTGCCCTTTTCACTTCAAATAAAGAGAGTTTAGAAATAAATGGAATCGACAGTTTTCCACTGTTTGTTTATTCCTTTAATTCCCCTTTTCTTCCTGGTGTGATAGCTGTGTCCTGAAAATTTTGCCATGTCTTTTGTCAGCTTAGCAAAACTAGTAAAGGGAGCTATACATTGCATTTAGAACATCTTCAGACCCTTGTGCTTTGTGCTACGTTAACTGTGGTAGCCTAACGGTTAAGGTACTGAACTCTGAGCCTGATGGTCCAGGTTTCAAATCCCACCTCTGCCAAGCTGCCACAATTGGATTTTTAGATTGTAAGATTGTATCAGTTGTAAGTTGCTCTGGATAAGGGTCTGCTAAATGCTGTAAATGTAAAACAAAATCACCTTCTCCTGATCAATCTGCACTCAATACCCTCTAACGATAAAGTAAAAACACAACTGTCTCTTAGCAACTAAAAGTTTGCTAAGAGACAAGTATTAATTTCCTTTGCCATTATTCTCTAAATGTAGCTCTGGGGAACTCTCATTTCTTTTTGATTTTTGAGACGCTTCTGCACCTTAATTGGAGTGCACATGTGGCAAATTCGGTTGATTGGACATGATTTGGAAATACAAACAAACCGTGCATATCAGAACGAAAACATAGACAAGGGGAGGAAAGAACTGCCTGTAGAGCTCAGAGTCAGGATTGTGTGGAGGCACAGATCTGGAGAAGGCTACACAAAATGTGCTGCACTGAAAGTTCCAAAGAACAGAGCAGCCTCCATAAAGCTTGACTGGAAATAGTTTGGAATAGCCCAGTCTTAGTAAGGGAATAGCCCAGTCTTAGTAAGGGACAGAGGTATTTTTATTAAGTTGACATGGCATTGAGACCTCCATCTATCTATGAAGTTTTAATATACTGTAATTTAAACCTCTAATCTGGGATGATAGGAGGTGTACTGGGGATCAGTGGTGTCGCAGCAGTTATGGTACTGGACTGTGTGTGTGTGAGTGTGTGTGAGTGTGTGTGAGTGTGAGAGAGTGTAAGAGAGAGTGTGTGTGAGAGAGAGAGAGAGAGTGTGTGTGTGTGTGTGAGAGAGAGAGAGAGAGAGAGGCCAGATATCCTTATGATGGTAAGAAAATGTGACTGTTTTCATTTATGAGGACAATTTTGCAGGTCCACACTTCTATAATTATAATTATAAATAAATATATAA
>JAVSBV010011316.1:0-12530 GCA_033117975.1 Parotocinclus spilosoma
GTTTAATAAACATTTAATATGTTACATAGCACGTCCCGTCTTGTAACATAGGGCATGTTAGTTTAATCGGACCAGCCGGTTATTAGGACCAAAACGATCACGTCCTGAGGTGGTCCGATTAACCGGATTCGACTGTACTCCCATACCAGGGCATAGCGGACACACAGCTCTAACACTTCAAATATGAAAGCCAATGATATAATATGTTTTACAACCACATCCCAGAACAGCATACTTTGTAAAGCTCACTAGGTAGTTAGGCAGCTTAACATGGTACCTTAAAGGTTCTGTCAGATTATAAAACAAAGTGAGATTGGAGAAGAAGAACGTACTTACTTTTAAGACTGATTCACAGCAATGATTAACCCACTGAATTCGGGTATGTCTTACCGGTGCAAATAGCCAAAGAAGGAACTTCTCTATTTTAAGCTCTGTTTATTTTACAGTTATTTTATGGCAGACTGCACAATCAAAACTGTTTGAATTCGGCAACTGTTTCATGCATCCTGATCTTGGCAATTTTGTACATTTATATATGTATTTATACAGGCAGTTTTTAGCATGACTGGTCTTAGTCACTGATCAGTGAACCACACATGAACAGCACAGTGCTTTTACTAACTGTGCTTCTACTACTAACTGTAGTACATAATACAGTTCAGGTGTGTAAAGCCTCAGCCACAAGAGAATTTATTTGAGACATGTTTATGGGTTTGTTTGCTCATAAGAAGGAAGCATGATAAGTTTCGGCTGTTTTTTGACTGCATTACTGACGAGGGACTAGGGACAGTAATAACTAGGGGATTCGATTATGATTCAGAGGGCAACAATTATCGATGCATCTCAATTAGTTTTTTTATATACAGAGGTTTTTTTTCTTTACCATGTGACTTCTTGAAACAAATCCAGGATTAATTTAACTCCAGTATTTTTTATTAACAAAACAAATGGAAGCAATTTAGCATATTCCAAAAACCATATAAATAAATAATCAAATAAATGTCTGCCCCCGCCCTAGTAATAACGGTGGTAGCAATTAATTTTTGAAAACTTTTGCAGTGCTGTTTGGATTATATGCACGGAGAAAACAAACAGCGAAAGACGTTTAAGACAGCATCACCCCACTTAACATGCAGAGTTGATAAATCAAAGAGGTGAAAGCTAAAGCTAGCAAGAGCACATAGCCTGGCACAAACCAGCCTCTTCTCAGCCATCTTCTGTAGCAATGAAGTATTCTGTGAATATTTGTATGTATTTATAGTCTATGTATTCCTGACACTAGAGTAAGCTGCAAACCTATATAAAAGCCTGCCCTGTGAAATTCCCCTCCCAGTGAAAGAACTGGGAGAGCTTTACTGACAAATTAATCTATTACTGTTTACAGCAACATATTCTACAGTTTAAACTCATGATGTGAAGAGGCACCGGCAGCAAATACAATTACAAGGACTGGACCCTTTGGATTTGAAATAATATATGCAAGACACCAGAAGAGCAATGGTGTGACAGGGAGTGTGTTCTGTAGTTTAATCTCTGCATGTGACCTTTGTGTCTATGAAAGTACAGTAAGACTGAATCCTGGCTGTTAGGAAAAGGGAGTAGACAAATAAATATCCAACCTGTCAAAGGCACTTCCTTTTAGCTGTCTTAATATCAAATGCAAATGCAGTCAGAAGAAAAAGCAACAAGAACACTGCTATCTCTAAAAAGATGGCGTGGTAACATTTAATGTTTGTTCTCTGTTCTACAAAACCATTTTTTCTTACTTAGCTATGTCACAGTGGATCAAGTGGATCTGACAGCGTTAAGTATGACATCACAGATCTTTAAGAAGTTTGCCTTACACCTGGTGATAGATTAACTGATTTTGTTAGATATACTCAAGCACTAACTGTATCAAATTTATGGACAGTAGGAGATTGGTTGTCTCTGTGGGTACATTAACGTGCAGCTAATCATAGAAAATCAACAAGAAGAAGAAAATCACAAACAGCTTGGTTTAAAATAAAGGTGGCATTGTGGCAATCATTTCATATCACAATTTAGGATCTCACCATCTTTTTTTTTTTGGTACATATAAAATAGCAGCAATAAAAGAGATGACTAAGGCTAGAAGCACATTCTTTTCAAAACAAGATTTATCAAGGCACACATCCCAACCAAAATTTTGCATCAGCTTCAGTGTCTATGTTCATGTCAGATACCGGGTTACATCAACATGCCATGTCATGGGCCAATTTATACTGACCAGTTAACCAGTTAACGCATGTCTTTGCAATGTGGGAGGAAACCGGAGTACCTATAGTAATCCCACATTGACAGAGTGAGGACATGCAAACTCCACACAGGCAGGGTCCCAGGTCAGGGTTGAACTGGGAATCTCTGAGTTGTGAGGCATCAGTGATAAAAATGTAAATATCAGCACAATGTTAAAGGTGTCTACAAAGTATACAGTAACGATACATAAAAAAGGAAAAACAGGGTGTCAATAAAGTAAGGGCTTTATCATTGTTAAGTACTGCATCGATGTGTGTCGCGTCATTCATAGCCTAGTGCCCAGTGGTACAATGGTGTTAATTTCCTGTTCGGTATGCATTTCCCATAAACAGTCGAATCCAAATCCTAAAAATACAGAAATCAATCCTATTATATACGTGTAATGCTTATTTGGACAAAAAATCAATCGGACCAAAGAACGTGCGAGCGAATAAGAAAAAGAACTTAACCACTGCAAACGTGGGTCAGTGAGATATTAATCCGAAATGTTGTGTTGACAAAAGCAAAACCAGCAGGAAGTAAACACACACACAACTTTCTTGATTTTTTTCAAGTGCAGTCCATCAAGAGAAGGCGTCAGGTTTACATTTAATTGATATAATGTGGTCCGTGTGCTTCATATAAATTTGAAACAGCCTCTAATGTTAGTTAATTAGGACTTGCCTTATAGACAGCTTGAATAGTTAGCTGCTAAAAACAGCAGCATATGTTGTATTCTAGATTATTGTATACTGTTTAATAAACAAGACCATGCAAGTTCCATGCTGTTAGTGATGGACTGGTATGGGGAAAGCTGATGAACTCACATGGCCTCTGGTAAAGCTAGTTGGCCAGCACAACACTGCCAAAAACACAACATATGCTTGTTTTTGCTGATATTTTTAGTTACCAGGGTAAACTATAAATTAGAAAAGAATAGTCGTTAATAAATTTTGAATCTCTCTTATTGCATCTGATTTTTTTAAAACAGGTAGAACAGGTACATTTTGTTTCCAACTGACGTGCCAATCTTGTCTTTGTATTTTTCGAAAAAATGTGTGTCCTCTGTGTAAAATCCAAATCAGTTCCACATAAGTGATGATGAACTTAGGTCATGCTCCACCATGTGTTGTCAAATACATCATGATTTTACGTGTCCTACAGTCTTGCCCATTCTGGGTTATTACTGGGTTATCTTTGTCTGGCAAGGACAATGTCAGCTGCAATAAGGAATAAAGTAGTGACTGATTGTCGAGACACTATGGGTTGCCATATCAGCACAAGTAATGAAAATGAATATTTTTATTATGATAGTATTGACAACTCTACTCTTTATAAACCAGGTTGATACAGGAGGCAAGAATTCCCAGAATGCACCAAAGAAAAAATAAAACAGATACAAAGGGGGGCCAGGAAAGGATACTGTGTGTGTGTGTGTGTGTGTGTGTGTGTGTGTGTGTGTGTGTGTGTGTGTGTGTGTGTGTGTGTGTGTGTGTGTTTGTGTGTGTTTTGGTATTGTGAGAGTCAATTCCATGGGATAGACTGGACTAGATATCTATTTGCCTCTGAAAGTCAACACTTCCTTGACATTGTTAGCTAAAACAACAATACTGCTGGTTGACTTCATTTGAGCCAGACTTTTTGGCACTGAAGATTTGAGGCACAGCAGAGTCAAGCAAACAGATCATCACCACCTTTCCACTGTACTACTTCCTTGTAAAAAGCTTGACAAAGCAAAAGACAGTTTCGCCAACCATCCATAGAACTTGTATAATTGAATATATTATACAAACAGTCCCTATGTTTGACTTTTTTTCACATTAAATTAATTATTTATAACATAGCATATATAACAACAAAGCATGGATTTTAAAAGACATTATCCCAGTGTCCTAAATGAAAAAAATGCTAATTGGTCATTAAAGAAACCTTTAACTTCTGTTAACCAACTGGCATTCTTAGTCAAGTCAAGTCAACTTAAGTACATACAGGTCATCCCCAATTTACAATTAAAATATGTTTCAAATCCACTGTAAAACCAAGGACTATGATATTTAATTTATACATCATAGCATAGCGTGTCTTAAACATTCATGTTAAACTACAGCTTGACATAAAGCTTGTTTCATCATAGAGTATTGATATATCATGTAATTTATTGAAGAAAATAACAAGAGAGAAATGCAAAACCAATTGTTGTCGCAACCAGTTGCTTTTCCCAGTACTCATCACTCCTGCCGCGTAACTCCCTACATCACACACTGCAGGAATTTGTCATTTAGTGAGGTATCATACTAGATATCGCTTGCAGATAAATTCATATTCAAAATTCAATGATGGATTCTGAATGCGTATTTATGTTTATTATCAGATTCCCCTCGTAATGTCAAAATATGGTACAACAGAGATTAGCATTTCCTTGGGAGTAGTATTTCCTTGGGTTGTACAGAATGTAGTTTAAGACAGTTGCTGAAGATGGCACATTATTGTAGTGGGAAAACTGGAATTAACCAAAGCAGAAAAAAAACATTAAACCCAAAGGAACAACATGAAAAATGCAACCCCAATTCCAGTAAAGTTGGGACGTTGTGTAAAACATACATAACATTAGAATACTAATATTCAATTGAATACACTACAAACACAAGATATTTAATGTTCAATAAACTTTTTTGCAACTATTTTTTGCAAATATTTACTCATTTGGAATTTGATGCCTGTAACACGTTTAAAATTGAGTTGAGACAAAGGCAACAAAAGACTGGGAAAGTTGAGGAATGCTCAAAAACACCTGTTTGGAACATTCCACAGGTGTGTGTCATGATTGGGTATAAAGGGAGCATCCCCGAAAGGCTCAGTCGTTCACAAGCAAGGATGGGGCGAGCTTCACCACTTTGTGCACAGCTGCATGAGCAAATAGAACAACGGTTCTCACTGTGCAATTGAAATAATTTACAGTCCATAATATTATCAAAAGATTCAGAGAATCTGAAGAAATCTCTGCAAGTAAGAGGCAAGTCCGAAAACCAACACTGAATGCCAGTGACTCCAAGTTAAAACTCCAACCATCCAAAGCAAAAGCCAAATATAAACAACACCTAGAAACGCCACCGGTTTCTCTGGGTCTGAGCCCATCTGAGATGGACTGACACAAAGTGGAAAAGTGTCCTGTGGTCTGACAGGTCCACATTCCAAATTGTTGTTGGAAATCATGGACATCATGTCTTCTGGGCCAAAGAGGAAAAGGAATATCCAGATTGTTATTAGCGCTTAGTTCAAAAGTCAGCATCTCTGATGGTATGAACTATGTAAAGGCACCATTAATTCTGAAAGGTACATACAGGTTTTTGAGCAACATATGCTGTCATCCAAGCAACGCCCTTGTCATTTTATCTTAGCAAGACAATTCCGATCCACATTCTGTACATGTTAAAACAGTGTGGCGTCATAGTAAAAGAGTGCAGGTAATAGACTGGCCTGCCTGAACTCCAGACCTGTCTCCCATTAAAAAATATGTAGCACATTGTAAAAGTGCAAAATACGACAACAGAGACTCCAGACTGTAAAGTTGTACATCAAGCAAAAATTGAAGATTTCTCTTGGTATAAACACTTGATTTTCTTGAAAAGAAATGGCACAAACAAAACAAAGTCCATTCAGACCTTGCTGAATGGGTCCATGTTTGAATTTTATAGTTACTTATACGGTTTAATTAACATATGTTGCATTTACATTTAGTTTAATTTCAGGAATAAAGCAAGCATTAAATTCTGTTATTTTAGCTCATTTTAATGCATGTTTAATGAATAAAGTAACAGTTAATTTCCATAAGACATCATAAAACCTTATTTGTTTATATACACAAGTATGGACAGCACTGCTCATTCTCTGGACAGACATATCAGGTTATGTCTGATGTTTATCTCATGTTGCTACGGTCTGCTTTATAAGCTTTAGTGTTGCACCTGGTGATGATTACACTGATGGTTTTACAGGCCAGATTCCAGCGTAATTACAGGTATGCTTGGCTAAGCTTGGTGACAGGGAGGACTATGGGAAAACTAGGAGCCCATTCTGCTGTGAATGCAATACGAATTAATTAAAGTCTGTGAGCTGACAGAAAAATAATGCTTACTAATGCTGACTAATTGTCTAAGAGCACTTAACATTTCAAGGGTAGTATTTTTTTTATTTAATGTAATTGTTTAATAATGTAAGTATTTTTGGCATATATGGCAGTATTACACAACTAACATCTCATCAATGAGATACCGCACCGACGCTATGACACATCAAAAAAAAAATCCAAACAAGAAAGACAGAGCTAAAGGGCATGGGAAGGAGCTCACCTCCCTGCACGTTTGTTTTCAGCCTCCTGCCAGCAAACACTGACATCTTGTAGATAGGACAATCTGAAAAGTCCAGCTGATAAGACATGTTCAAAAGGCATGCTTAAAATGTTGGGAATGGCACATTGAATTTTTTCCCTATCCCAAATGTTCCCTTTTATTTCAGATACAAAAGGGAAAATGGCATCTGAATACCCCAGCAGGTAATGGGTGAGGGGGCCAATCTTGTCCTGAATATGTCTGCCACCTTGAAAGCCACCATGATAGACCATGGGTAAGTTTTTCCAACAGGAAGGCGATCATGTAGCATATCAAAGAAGACCAGAATTGTCTCAGAAATCAGTTGCCACAAAGATTGTGACAATTGTTAGGATCAATCATCCAATCATTGTTAAAACAACAAATCTAATGATGGTGTAAGACTTTTATACAGTACTGTTCATTGGTTCTGCTCTTTTGTAACAAAGTATCCTTGAAGCAAGCACGCTTCAAATGTGGCCAACAGGCTTAAAGTTAGGTCAAATCAGGCCTCATTTCCGAGTCCATAAATATGAAGGACAAGTAAAGTACTAGAGTGAGCTTGTCTTGTACACACAGGAGAACAGGAAACCCAAATCCCAGCAGGGTTAGTTTGAACATTTACTTTCATGCTAGTTTCAGACACAGCAGCCCTTCCAGCATGAATTCATACTCTTATTTGTCATGTAATGTGTTTTGTATTTGCTCTGGAACTGTAACCACTGAATCACACTGGTGAGGATCCACTCCTAAACAACAAGACCAATTAAGCAAACAAGCTGTAGAAGTGGTTTGTGTATTCCCCATAGTCATGATGGCCTTTCAACATTCCAAGTGTCTACCACGAATACAAAAACTAATAATCACTTGCTGTACGTTTTTGCTAATCTTATATATTCAGTAGACTAACAGCGCTTTCTCCTTGTAGGAGTTTATTGGTATGTTTTCGCTGTGCCTCCACAGCTAATGAACAAGCCACAACAATTTAAATGATCAGCAATATATATTCTATATCTTAAATACTGCTATAGCTATGGTTATAGTGGTTAAGGAAAGGAATATAACCACGTTAAATGCTATACTCAACTTGTTTTCTGAAAGTTTGTTTTCCATTCCACTGAATATCTGCTTCATTCCAGTCATTTCTGATTTCACCTACAAGCCAAGCCTGTACAATATCGACAAAAAATCTCGACACTTACTGGGATTTTGTTTAGAACAATTATTAGAAGATACTTTGGCAGTCTATATCTTGGGTCTTAAATATTTAGAATGCCTTGCCTTATGTTACTAACTTTTTCACAGAAGGACTCCACTAAGGTTTGCTGAGTGTTTTTTTTGTGCTGGTAGCTTGGCTGGTTTAAGATTATTGTGGACATCTGACTCCCAAAGTTTGTTATGATCTTTATATTTTCCATGGTGGTGAGTTTGCAGATGGTGACATAAGTTAGTTATTAAACTGGCTTTAACAGCAACTGATTTCTAATATAATTTACAGATGGACGGCATCTCAGCAACATTCATCTTTTAAATCCAGAGCCTCCAGCAATTAAATGATGTAGACTGCAAGACCAGCCCTTTTTTCACTGATTTTTAACTTCAATCAGAAATTCTTAGTTAGATGCTAGCTTGATTTGTGGCTTTTCTACCCTGCCCACATTATGCAATGAATATGTGAATCCTGTAAAGGTGTGTTTTTGAAAGTTTTTTGAAAAATGAGTGACATACTGACTAAGCCTACACGTTAAAAAAACAATTAAGATTTTATGATACATATCACACTTCTTTACTGCAAACTATGCAGTGAGATCAGTCCTGCTGCAAAACACTCCTTCATGCTCAAATATTGGAATCCTTAATATTTCATGACGATTTGGGGCGATAGCCTTCTATTGTTCAGAGTTGTTATGCACCATAGGCTTACTTCAAAATTCACACGCTTCGCATAGTGAAAATGGAATCTCTGACAAGTTAAAAATCTGCACCAGGCCATAATCCAGCCAGGGTTTTTTGTTTCTGTTATATCCCCAAAATAGTGCTGACAGGCATTAAAAACAATAAAATAAAACAAAGTTGTAGGAGTGAAAGTCAACAGACTAGCCATTCTTTGTGTTGTGTATGCACTAGCACTTCAGATTTTTCCTAGACTATTGGAAAGAGCTTTTTCGCGTGAGCTTGTGGTTTAGCCCTGTTTAGGCATATTCCATTAGAGTAAAGTGCATCATGAACCACGAACCAAGTTCAAGCACCAGAATTGGAAACTGGGCTGTATTACTAAAGCCACACTTATATATTTCACAGTGACATTCCCTCATAAACCACCTTATTCCTGCATCCGAAAACAAACTCACATTTACCGAGGAGAGCCACTCCTCATTTTTGCATACGCTGCAAGCCATGCCCAGTTACATTCAATTACTACAATTAAAAAGTGCAAAAGTTACTTTTCTCATTTCTGTGTAAGTCCACACACACAGCAAATGCTAAATAACTTCACGTACTGTGAACTGAATATCAAAACCTCTTTTGATTATGCAATCTAAGAGCTTTCTGTAAGACGATGCAGCTGACAAAAAAGCAGCAATGACCAAAATGAAATTAGAGAATAAACTCCTTAAACTCTTGGCATATAGCTTCAAATGGGCTCTGATTAATCACATTGGCTAAAGCAGCTGTGCACTCTTTCACACCAAGTCCAAATTGGAATGCAGTCACAGATCTCAGAGAAGCCGTATGCCACAAAATCCTAGTGCTTTGGTCTCTGTTCAGGCTTTTGTGTCTGGAATCTGAGGGCTTTTCCGGTTCACTTCTCATTTAAGCCCTGGAAACGCAATGGCCAAATAAGTAGTTCCTCCTCACTAATGGAACTTGACCCTGTCCCACAATACACTTCTTTCCAACATATCAGAGGTGCAGATGAGCAAAGTGAGGCATGTTTAGCTTTCAGAACTATAACTCTGAAGAATGCTGAATCATATTCCAAAAATAGTCCATAAGCACTTAGAATTGCAGACCTTTTTGCCTCAAAGCACTAATTCAAAGCATTAGTGAAGAGAACATGAATAAATGATGAGTAACCACAAGACAAAAGGTACACAATTTCACAAAATATTTCCATTTACGTGGAGCTGGCATAAGTTATGAGATATATGCCTAGTCTGTGGTTTTCCCTTATGGATGGAAGAAACACAATGAAGGCAAGGAGACAGTTGTAAAAGTACAGACCAAAATCTTATTTAAAGATTCTGAGAGGTTTAAAAAATGTCTGCACAAACCTATGCCACTCTGCTATAGTTAACTAACTTAACTCTCACTCTGCTTCATCCTAATACAGGATCTCGCTACCAGTCCCTTAGGGATTTCAGTGAAATTCAATCCATATAGGTTCTGGCAGACAGACTTTGTGCTGACACTTCTTTCAGGGTCAGCGTGAAACTAAAAACAGAAGTTTTATGCCTTTGCTCTTTTCTGAGGGTTTGTGTGGCCTACTGATTGGGGTCCTGAATTTTTCCACTTCACTTGTAGCTGACTATAGCAGGACAGAAATCTGACATTCAAGGTGTGCCCGACACTGCCCCGCTGGCCTGCGCTCGCACTACGCCTCGAAATGATGTATTATTATTAATATTATAAAGAATTAAATAAATACTTTAAAGACACACTCACACAACACAACAAACTTCATGGATCTACTGAATTTGTATATATTATTGTGCTAGTTTTGAGTGTCCTGACACACAGCCCTCTCATACATCTTATAATAAATATACTAAAAATGTACTGATGCAATGCAGTGATTCCCAACTTCTCATGCTGCATGTATCACATGAGGTGGCTTCATACCTCTGCCAAGCCGCCACTGTTGGGTGCTTGAGCAAGGCCCCTAACCCACAACTGCTTGGATTGTAAGATCGTACCAGTTATTCAGTCTAGGTAAGGGTATCTGCTAAATGACTACTTGTAACTGGTAAGAAAGGTAGATAACTAGTGAACAAGATAAGTTATAAAATTACAATAGTGAAACAAAGGCAGCTCTAGTCCGGTTAGGTAGGGAACACCAATGTTAAGCCAAACCATTAATACCAAATGATATGAGACAACACGCACAGTGTTGCTATGGTTAGCACTGCTACTTTACAGCTCTAAGGTTCGATCCCGACCCTGGGCTCTGACTGTGTGGAGTCTGCATGGGTCTTCTCTGAGTACTCCGGTTTAATCCCACATTACAAAGACATGCTTGTTAGGTTAACTTGTGTTTCCAAAGTGCCCTTAGTGTGTGACTGTATATGCCCTATGATGGTTTGGATCCCTGTCTAGGGTTGTTTCTGCCCTGCTCCCTGTGCTGCTGGCTAGGCTCTCCCATGACCCTGACTAGGATAAGCGAATAAGAAAATGAATGAATGAATGAGACAAAAAAAGCATAGAAAGAGAAAATCTGGATTGCAATAAAGAAATTGCAGAGCTCTTTTGAAAGAACGTTTCTGCTTATAGTCTTCCATTTGTGAACCTGTCAGCTATGAGTAATGGATGAAGTGGCCAAACCCACTATTTCAATCTGTACTGCAACAAGCCAAGCTCTGAAGCCTCATGAAAGGGTATAAGGAAATCCCCTGTTCGATTTTATTAATCTTATAAAGTAAAGCGAAATACTGTCAAGGCTGATCTATTAATGATTACCTGCTTAAGCCTACCGGAAGGCAAGCTGAGAGCTCAGTCTTTGTGCAGAGGGGATTCATTCTTAACCTCCTCCTTACACAAACAGCAGGAACAAAGAGAAGTGCTTCCACAGACCAAGAGCATAGGAAACTCGCAGAAAGAGACAAACACACACATCCTTGAGCATTCCAATGCGCACTGAGCATGTTCATTATTTCTACAGACCACCTGTCGATAGAGGAAAGACCCTGGTTCCCAGGATAATCCCGCGTTCACACTGATGCCAATGCAACGCAGCAAATCAGTTAAAAGTAATTTGTTTTCAGTGAGAGCTGTACAGTGACAGGAGGTGTAGTGACCATGGTGAAAAATGGGGCAACCTTGACCTGTGATGACAGGCAATGTGAAATGTGTTGTGCAGCTTTCTTTTTCCTGAGAGTGAAACATTCTCTGTCATTTTTCCTTTGCATGAGATATGTTCCTACTAGCTACAGCAAATAAACTATTCACAGGTTTGCGCCATTTAACAGCTGCAGTATTTTCTTTGAAACAGGTCATTGAAACAAAATCGATGTTGACCATATTACCGTATTCACTTTGTTTTACTGTAATGTTAACTTAATGAGCAAATGATACAGAACTGTGTCAGGGATACTAATAACCAAACAGCAATGCTAGCTATACTACGCATTTATAGATAGTATTATGAACAACATGGAAAATCAATCAGACGAAAATATGTTTTCATTATATCTCTATCACGTACCGTTTGCAAGAAAATTGCAATATTCGTTAAGCACTGTCACATGTCTAATGGCATATATTGTGATAGCAATGTTGGCACCGTGAAACAAAATGAAAATGTTTTGCGGTAGATTTTTTATTGTAATCGCTGACTGACACTTCACAAATGAGAATCCAACAAGAGTCACCAAGCATAGATGGATTCCACTTGCCCTGATACCGTTTCTTCATCTTGGCAATGTATTGATAATACCTTTCACCATGTTTGTCACTCACAGTGCCGAGGATGTCTGGGAAGAAGTCCAGGTGGGAATGAAGAAAATGTATCTTTAGTGACATGTTGAACTTCATCAATTTTTATGTCTGAAGCAGTCTTTGAACCTGTTCAACATAATCAAGTGCTTTACAGTTGCCTAGAAAGTTACAAACTACGTTCTTGAAGGCTGTCCATGCAACACGTTCTGTGCCCTGCAGAAGACCATCAAAAAGGCTATCCTTCATCACAGT
>JAVSBV010011327.1:0-12529 GCA_033117975.1 Parotocinclus spilosoma
ATTACATACTGTACACGTTCTTTGGTCCGATTAAGCTGAATTTTGGTCCAAATAAGCGAATAACATTACACGTATATGATAGGATTTGTTTCTGTACTTTAGGATTTGGTCCGAATAAGCGACTGGTCCTGTAACCTTATGTGTGTGTCACTGAAATGCCCACTGATGCTGATAGCGAAGTTATCACACAGGGTCACCAAAATTGGACACTAGAAGATTAGAGACATGCATTTCTTTTACAATTATCCCGAGCAATTATTTGTCATCTGGGGAACTGTGAACCTTAAAGGTTGTAATGTCAGATAGCACTGAGTGATTCATGGGCTGAGTCATGTGCTGGTTAGCTGAAAGGGCACAACAGCATGTCGTACTGGAAGATCCAGACTGCTTACTTGACAGGTACTCCTTCTCTAGAGCGCTGCACTAATGTATTACACCAGGTGCTTCTTCCCATCTACCACCCGAAAAACACACAGCTCTCTCCCGTCTGCTGCTTTGTAATGTTAGACATGCAACTATTGCACAAAAAATGTTCTACAATAGACCGCTGGTATTGTATGCTAGTACCAGAGCCTGTACTATTGAATATATCAATAATTAGACTTCACAGAGTAATTGTTGGTTCATTATTGGTATCAACACCCCCTGCCCACACCACCACTCCCCCTTTTGGTGACATACCTTTTGATTTTTTCCAAACGTATTATGTTTATTTATTTGTATTCTTTACATGCGTTCATTCATTATCTTCCGCTTAATCCACACTGGGTCACGGCCCACCCGGGCAAGGGCAGGAACAACCCTAGATGGGGCGCCTAGTCATGGTAGAGCACACCAACATAGCATCTGACCAAAAATGCAGCTTCTTATAAGGTTTGCTTATCATCACAGCGTATTTTTATTTCTCTTATTGGGTATATTGTGTGTGTGTGTATAGCTTTTGTTCTCTCTTATTTAGTATATAGAATTTATATAGGGGAAAGAACTTTCCACAACCTGGTCCCTCAAAGTTAGAAGTATGCTATTCTTCAAAATGTCTGATGCCATTCGGATTTTCTGTCACTGGAACTATGGGGCCTAGAAACAACCTCTTAGAAACAACCCCATAGAGATGTGTACCTGTTCTGGTGTCCATATAGTGTGTCTTAACAGTTAAGCAAGTCTTTGCGTTCACTGAAATGACGTGATCGCAGGTTAGAGGGCGGGGTTTTTACAAAATGCTTAACGTTCAAACGTTCGACCACAGTATGCAAGACTAGGACAACGGGGCCAAGGAAAAACCTGATAGGATTAAACTCTGGCAGGACAAAAACTGTAAAAAAATAAAAGGCTGTGGGAGTGGTTTAGTGCTTAAGATATTGGATTATTCACCAGAACCTTGAGGGTTCCAGCACCACCAAGCTGCAGCCTTTGGGCACTTGAGCAAAGCTCTTAACCCTCAGTTTCTTGGCTTGTACATTTTTAGACTGTATTAGCTGTAAGCCAGCGTGCATAAGCATCTGTCCCAGTGCTGTAAATGCAAACTGAGTGTTAAAATGAAGGTGCTCACATTTCATACGTGTTTAGTTTTATATGGGTAATCAACTTTAGAATTCTCTGGGTTAAGGGAGAATCAGACAGATTAAAGCCAAATGTAAGTAATGAATATACAGCACTTAAAGACACTACAGAAGTGCTGAAAGTGCTGAATAAAGGAGGAGAGGACATTTAGGCTGCCATGGAGGTTGGATTGTTTCCTCATCACATTTAGGGAGATTGTTCATGCCACTGTTTTTGTAGGCTCGCTCGACTGAGTTTAGATATTTGTAAAGCTGCTATAGAAATAAGTCCTGTATTGGTAACCTCTGTTTAATCAGCTGCAATAAGAAGCACATGCTCATGTTCACACACATGGACCACAGCGTTCTGATTCTAAACGAATGATCAGAGCTACTTTGGTTTGATTGAATCTGGTTTCTGTGGAGAACAAGGTTTGATCCACATCAGCAAGAGCTTTTGTAAAGCTTGATTTGAAAGTCTACTTCGTACACTTCTTGTGTTTCTGTAGAGTATTCTGTAGTACAGTCACGGCGGGAATGGCTTAATGCATTTGAATGGCTCTATCTTCGGGACAGCGCTTCAAATTGCGCCAGATTTGTTACATCCTACTTGATTATATTTCAGTGATTAAGGCCGTCAGCATGCAATTCATGAAAATTCATGCAGAACCTTTAGCAATTGCCCGTATCTCAAGTATTTCCATCACGACACCTACAAGTTCACAGCGAAATAAGAAGTCAAAAGTCAAATGAATTGCTGTAGCACTTAGAAAGCATTGTCTGAAAGCAGCTTTATAAATATCGAACAGGCTGGAGAGGCCCGATTCAAAAAGTGCCTGGGTAAGAAGGCGTTATGGACGTATGATATGGACAAATAAATCATACCTTTTCTCTAACTAGACCAGTAACGATATTAGTATGACTTGAAAAAGTTGGGGTAGTATGAAAAATACATATAAAACACTGCCTTTTGCATGTACTTTTTATTTGTATCTAAAAAAAACTGAGATATTTAATGTTAATAAACATCAATTCCTGCATTTCAGGCCTGAGATGAACAGGTTTTCACTGGGACTTCCTCCCAAAGTACGGTCGGACACGAGTGGTTTTCTTTAAACGGGTTACATATGGAGAAGCTGTTTAAAAAAAAACCCACTTGTGTCGTGTGCCACAGTAGCCGTGGAACCTTCACCCTAAACTGGCACTACCAAGAACAAACTGTAAACTGTATGCCAATTATATTGTGTTGATAGTACATTAATGTACAAAAATAAATGGAATACATTTGAAAACAAAAACGCATGTCCCCAAAAGAGGGAGTGGTGGTGTGGCCAGGGGATGCTGGCTCAAGATGGAATAATGAAACTGTGAATGTGTGTTGCATCAGTGCGGTCGGTTCTGCCATGGCGCAGGTTTCGGTTCCGGTCTGGCATGGGTCCGAGGCACTGTGGGTTTTGGTTAGGTGCAGGTCAGAGCCTTGGTAGGTTCTGGTTGGGCATAGGCCCAAGACCCGGTTGGTTGTGGATAAGTGCAGGAGAGAGAGAGACCCGATAGGGCGCGAGTTCGAGGCACAGTGGGTTCTGACCGGGTGCAGGTCCGAGACCCCTGAAGGCTCTGGCAAGGTGCGGGTCCGATAACGGGTGCATTTCTGAGACCTGAATGATTCTGGTCGGTCAGATGTGTGTCTGGGACTCGGTCGATTGTGGATTAGTGCAGGCCTGAGACCCGGTCGGTTCTGGTCTGGTTTGGGCCAGTGACACAGTGGGTTCTGGTGGGGCATGGGTCTGAGATCTGGACGGTTCTGCTCAGGGCTGGACAAGTTATTGAAGTGCATTTGTACTATAATGTACTACTATGCTCTGAATATGGGTGGGATAGGTAAATTACCTGTAGGTTAAAATCGAGTAGCGAGAAATTTAATAATGGGATTCGACTACAGGTACGCACCGCTTAACGTCCGTTCGCTTTAATGTTCAAGGTCCTAAAATTATAATGGGAAAAAAATCTTATTCATGTCTGAATGACGGAAAAGTATAAGGGATTTAAATTTTATAGGCTATACAGCACAATTACTGTTTAACAGCAGACATTAAACGTCTAGACTGATGGATAATGGGTTGAGATTTCGCATACACTTAATGATTACTCTTAATGACAATCATCTCATAGCATGTTTAAGCTCCTTTGAACTTCAGAACCCCAGCAGTTCATTGTGGCACAGATTCCACTAAGTTCTGTTTTTTATTCTAAAGGAATATTGACCCCTGAGGACAGGAAAGCTTATCACAGTTGCTGCAGTGTAGATGTTCTATGTCATTCCAAAGATGCTCTATAATTAAGGGATTAAAGTCAGGGACATGGAACCAATTCATGACATCATGAACCTTGTAGCATTGTGCCATGGTTCTGCTAAAACTGTCCTCCCGCCATAGCATAAACAGCTGCTATAAAGGCTTGGACTTGGTCAACCTCAATGCCAAGATGATCTCCACTGTCCGAAGATCTACACCTCAAGCCTCAGATGTTGCCCCCTGACAGGGAATGTTGTTTCGTGGTCCCTGTGCCCAAAATGTGAGCCTCCTATCTGACCATGCTTTTGTTTTTCCACTGCTCAGGAATCCAATTTAGAGTTTGAAACTCATTAAGGTAAAGATGAATTTGCGATTGAGGATGTTTAAAGGCTCAGTGAGCTTGTTTGTTTACTTGGATTTCCAATTGAGGACCGCACTTGGTTATTTAAATTTGGTGAGACTGTTACAAAAAGCACCATTTGTTGCAGTAGCATTATTTAAAACTCCAATTTTCTTTTAATTGCATCAGACTACATTTGTTTTAACTGCCCGTTGCGTGTGTTTGGGGGGTGGGGGGGGGTAGGGGTGTGTGGCTTGGTGGAACGGAACCATAAATTGACTTACATAGTCTAAATATTATTCGTTGGTCGTCTGCCACGGTCCATCAGATTCACCAGATTATGACATGATTATGCCTATTGTCAGTTTGGTCTCACATAAAGCACACACTAACCGGGAGAATACTCCTCAACTGTTAGAATTACTATAGCATGATAAGAAGAATGATATAGAGAATAAGAAACTGTTTTTAAAGTCACTTTCACTGTTTTCCAAACTTTATTTTGAGACCTTGTGCTAAAATAAACAAATCAGGTTTGCCCCCCATCCTTCTATGCTCAATGTCCCATAATGACCAAGTGAGAACAGAATTTTAGAAATTTAGTTTAGCTAAATTTTGCATTGCCAGGAGTGCCACAGCATCTACACACCTGAATTTGGGGATTTTCTGCCATTCTTCTCATTCTCTCAAGCTACCGCTTTGCGCTTGGGAACTTTCAGTGCAGCGGAATTTTTGTAGGCTTCTACAGGTCCGTGTCTCCACAGGCGGTTCTGTCATCCGAATCAGTAACAGATCCCAGTATTTACCACATTATAAATAGTCACCAACATTATATGTTAAACATATTTAAATATTGCTCGGAGTTGAAATGCTGTCAGTGGGGATGCACTGTATTTATTTATTTATTTTCTCTATGGTATAAAAATAAACTCCAACATCAGCCGAACCGACACAAATACACAATACTGAGTAAACAAGTGAACAATAGCAGTTGCTGATGGATATGTGATTTAAAATGATACACGCGTGCATGTGTGTGTGTGTGTGTGTGTGTGTGTGTGTGCAATCGTCATCTTACACACGCCGTCAAAACCCCTCAAATACTCGCACACCTCTCACACACACTATCAAGCTGTCTCCTCAATCCAGTAACACACACTGCTAAACCTCTTACACACAATCGTATTCTTTCACACACCACTAAACCTCTCACGCATTCAGATTCTGTTACGAATGATCAGACCTTACACACACACACACACATATCACTTTAGGGCCACTTTAGAGGCACCAATTAACCGAACACGCATGTCTTTGGACTGTGGGAGGAAACCGGAGTACCCGGAGTAAACCCAAACAGATACAGAGAGGACCTACAGACTCCACACTAAAAGGACCCAGGCCGCCCCACCCTGGGATTGAACCCGGGACCTTCTTGCTGTAAGGCAGCGGTGTTACCCGAACCTCCGTGCTTGTCCCCTAACTGAACTGTGGCCCATAGAATAATAATGTTTAACAAACACCAACCATCTGCTTCCCAAAAGTGCCGTTTCTTCCAAGTTTAAGGGAATCCAAATCAATTCTATAAAACTCACAGCATAATAAATAACACACAAAGTGGCTGGTCAGATGTGATGAATGGATTAATGTATTACGTGGGATATAGAGATCAGATTTCACTCTGACTCACCAGAGATGCATTTGATTACTCTAAATGGGCTCCTACTTCACAGATGCAAGACAGAGGGGACGTATAAACGAGGTCATAGCAGGCATGTACATGACCAATGGACACCCAGTCATTAAAATGTATGTTCTTCTGCTGCCAGGGGTGCCCATAAAAACCCCGTGTCTCAATCCAATTCTGACAGATTGCCATTTCAGATAGCGAGAAATTCATCGACTGCATCCCCGTCATTAAAACTCTCAGAACACCGCAGAGAGAAAGGTCAATATTGATTAAATAAAGACACGGCAGCTCTAAAAAAGCTCAGGACAGAATAGTTGTTGTCTTTCACAGACGCACTGCGTCAACTTTTTTTTTTTTTTTTTTTTTAACCTTGCTTTCAGTTTTCATGGTTTGAAAAGGACTAGGCTCCCAAGCGAATTCTTTGTAAGACGCGTTCTTTCCCTAAATGCCTCATCACCGTTCTGTTTGGCTATCTAGACTGAGATGCTTTCTTTAATTTCGTTAAAATTTCGTTAAGTCTTTTGAGCAACTTTTTTTGGAATGTGTTGCAGGCCTGAAATGCAGGAAGGAATGTTTTATTAACAAACGAAATATCTTTGGTTTATTTTCCGTATTGTATACTTCTCATTTGGGGTTGTACTTAAAATCTCATTTTGTCCTTTCCTTGCCGAAGTATAAGCAATGCTGGTACCACCATGCTTGACAGTAGGTATGATGCAAGTTTGGCTTTGTCTCTTCTGGCCATAAAACGTCTTTTAACATGACATCAGAAAGGTAAATGTGCCTCAGGTGGGGCTCAGGTTATATATATATATATGTAGATATATACGGTGTTTTTTAACCAGGTCACTAACTAATTAGTATTTAACATTATATATCTTATTTTATATATCTTGCTGCCTCACAGTAAGAAGGTCCCGGGTTCAGTCCCAGGGTGGGGCGGCCTGGGTCCTTTCTGTGTGGAGTATGGATCTCCTCCCTGTGTCTGTATGGGTTTACTCCGGTACTCCAATTTCCTCTAACAGTCCAAAGACATGCATGTTAAATGCAGGTTAAATGGTGCCTCTAAAGTGCCCCTTAGTGTGTGACTGTGTGCATAACTGTGCGTTTGGATTGGCGCCCCATTTAGGGTTGTTCCTGCCTTTGCGCTCACAGTCGCCGGGTAAATAATGTATGAAGGAATGTATTCATCCAAATGACTTAAAAAATGACTTAAGAAAATAGTTTTTTGCAGTGCATCCTCCATTATTCTTGTTTTCTCTGGCCGTTCAGGATTTCATATCATGCCCTGTCAAAGTATTGGATTGTTTTTCTCGTATTATGCTCCTCCGGTTAACAACTTCTGAAAAAAGAATATTTGAGACTACTTTCATTCACTATTTGCTTAAGCACTTATGAACCAACCATCTGATCACCCTACAGATGGTAGAATTTAAAGATACCCTTGAAATCAAGGCAAAAAAATGATGCAGCAGGCTAGTCCATTTAGCCAAAATTGCACTCTATTGCAGCAACTCAAAATGGTTCTCAGTAGTTTGTATGTTTGTATCCACTCCACGTGTTTGTATTGTATTGTATTGTATGCAATCGTATGCATGCCTGACAACATCGGGACATTCTTCTAAAGAGACAATGGGAATTTCCTCCCAGATCCTAATAAAAAATCATGACTACAACCACCAGTTAAATCGTTTTTAAACCTGAAATGTATATTAGTGGATGTACATTTTTATTTGTCCATTGTCTTTGTTTTATAAGTTCTTACAGCAGCTTTTGAACCGGTGAAAACCAGCAGCAGTTCTGTGACTGTTGAATATTTTAAGAGCTCAGTCTTTGATTGGGATTCTTAAAACCTGTTTATCCTCCTGCTGCCTGCAGCAGCAGCTCCTACTGGTCGACATAAACAATGGCGGCAGATGGATATGGGAAGTGTAGTGTGGTTCATCCACAAAAGCTGATTCTTCCTGTAGAAATGTGCTGGCCTTTAAAGAAAAATGGTCATTGATTACTAGTGTATTCACGGCACACACTAACCCGCCACCCTTTTTGCTTGGCATGCTTGGCATAGAGGTTGCACCCCTGCAGGTGGCATCAGTAGATGGGAGATTTGGATATATGGTTATTTAAAAAGGCGTCTAAACTTGAGAAAAATGCTAGTGTTTCATTCAAAGTAGGCTCTCTGACAAAACCAATCAAATCTGTAATTTGACCAGGGGTGCCGATACCAGACGGGGTTTGAGGGAGCGATTGACTTGTACTGCATACATGATAAACGACTGTGAAGTAAACAGCAAGTGGTAAAGCAGACTGATGTGATCAGGAGTGTCAAGGTTAATTACAGAACTAATTACCATCAGGGGTAAGGGATTAAACACAGGCTGCTCCGAGGGGACTGTAGAGGGATGGGGAAAATCTGTGGAATACATTTTGCCTGTAATTGTCTCTGAGCCATCAAAAGATGAACGTTCAGGCAAAAACAGGTGGGCAAACAGATAGTGAGGGAGATTGAAGTAGAGTAAGAAGTAATTGTAAAAAGAGATGGGAGCCGGAAAAAGTCATTTCAGATCTCCCCATCCTAGGAGGCATCGCACACTTGAAAGTTACCCAACAAATTAATTATTTAGATTGAATCTAAAGTCAATCCAACCGACATGGAGCAATTTCTCCACCCACAGCAGGTCGGGAAGCAGAAAGAGGAGGGAAGGGAAAGAGGCCGGACGAGCCGGGGAACAGTTTAGGATGTTATTCTGTGCTCAAGCGCTAAATTATTTAAAATGTCAATCCAATCAGAAGAGGCCGAGGAAGCATCGCGTTAGGATTAGCTCCAATGGAAGGATGGAGGCATAAAAAGTACAAAGCAGAAATGTACGTGGTGAATAGGAAAATGCTGGGTTTGTGTAACTTTTAAGTTAAAAACTTTTGGAAATGCCAAGATTGAATGGTTTCAATGGTTTTTGCTGGGCATCTGATTTTGTAGTGTTAAATAAAGGGAACAAACACTTGTTAAACACTATATTATTACTATATCAACGCATTATAGTATTTTTATACTGAATTGGTCACTTAAAAACCGCAGGAGACTCAGCCATTCGGACATTCATTAGAAGTGAATTCCAAGACATGGGTGCCGGGACGAAGAAGATTCGTGTTGCTTGTCTTCCTTTAATCTTACTTGGAGGATCTCTGAGGTCTCGGAGGGTACGAGGTAGAGAGCGTGCTTTGATTAGAGCCTTTAGGTAAGATGTTGCTGTTCTATTTTTGGCTTTGTAGACGAGTATCAAGGTTTTGAATCTAATGCGGGCTGCTATTAGGGAGCCAGTGAAGTGAACGCAGTAGTGGTGCGAGATAAGACCAGCATTAGCATTAGAAGACCAGCCGGAAAAGCATAACACTAAATTATTTTAATATAACAGGAGACTGGGCAAAGGAAGGGTTGAATTTTTTTGATGTTGCAGAGGAGGTACCTAAATGGCTGGGTCACTTTGGAAATATGAGCAGAGAAGCTCAGATGATTAGCAAAGAAGTCCAAGGTTTGATGGATGAGTTCATATGGGAAATGGCATGATTTTGATAACGGGATCCACCTGCAGGAATGTAAAGTAGTTCAGTTTTGCCGTGGTCTAGCTTCAGATGATGAGTTGGAGTCCCTGATGAGCTGTACCTCATGTCTGCAGAGCTCTAACATCTGTTTTAGGGGAATAAGCTGAGTGCATAACAGGGATTGGAGAAGCTGTGAGAGGTTATGGCCTCACCAAGACAATGGGTGTAGAGAGAGAAAAGTAGAGGTCCCAGAACTGAGCCTTGTGGAACTTAAGTTGAAAGGGCACCTGGTCCATGATACCTGATATCTATGATACATGCTACCTGAGCGACCCTCCAGGTAGGAAGGAAGCAGTCATTGTCCATATCTGTGATGAACAAGCAGGGGCTTAAACCCTAAATAAAGCACTGTATTGTTATTTTGATTATTAAATACTTATGCTAAATTTGCCCCTGTTTACAGCCACAATGTCCAGAACTATATTTGTTTTTAACTGAAGTGAACGGACATTGATCAGATGGTCATGTAACTGTATTTACTTTGCAATGAGAAGACACGAGACAGTCTCAGTTAATTTAGCTGTTGTGTTAACTCTCTCAAGAACCCCATTTTTAATCTTTAAATAATTTAATCCAGACGATCTCAAGGATGTGGAAATGACTGTTTTTTACATTTTAACCTCTGCAAGCCTTTGCTTAACAGGCGTGGTCTTCTAGAGAGAACTTAACAGTACTTAATTTGACAGATTCCCTTACTCCAGCGGATTCTGTCAATATGATCCAAGAGTACTTAATGATACAGTCAGAGTGCTAATTAGGGGGGAAATGAAGTCAAATGGTAATGCCATCATTAACTACTCTGCCTGACTGCCAGATTTCCCGAGGTGTAATTAAAGGGCAAATTATCAGATCAATAATTTTGTTCAGGTTACACTACTTAACACAATTAGAACACTTGTGATTGGAGACACTTATTCCTGACCCTTCTTTTTTAAAATAATATTTACTTTAGTTGTAGGGAGAGCATAAATTACTGTTTTAAACATCTTGCTTAATTACGGATTAAAATTTAGTCTTTATCATCATTTCAATGACCAAGTTGGACTTCGGATTCTGACGCTCACAATCACGAAATTTGAGCTGATCAATAATTGACATAGAAATAATTGCAATTAAAAATGTGTCTATTTTAATAGGCCTGTATGCTTAATAATAGTGCAATCATGTATACACACTATTGTGATAAACACCATTCATTTACTGCACCATACATTTATAAAATCTTTAGAGACAGGTGTGTGTCTTCATGTCCAAATCCTGTCCAATCATTTGAATTTACCACAGGTTGTTATGGAACGGACTGTGGACCCAAGGATGCGGGGACGGGGGTTAACGTGACGTAGGGGTCGAACGGGGAAGAAGTAAGGAGGCAGAGCAAAAGGCTCTCCAAAATACAAAAAGGAACACGGCACTTAGGGGCACGTCCCAAATCGGGCGACGTTCCGTGCCTCCTAAGTGCTGGGGGGCGAGCGTGAGGCTCTTAGAGCACTGAGCGTGCCGGAGAAAGGCGACTTCGGGGGGCGACGCAGTGCGAAACCGAAACGGCAGGAGGCGAGCGTGAGCTCGAAAGCGCAGCAAGCGCGAGTAGGAGCCGCTTCGGGTGCGTCCCAAATCGGTAGACGCAGCCGAGCGGAGAGAACCGCGGGAACGCGCGAACGGAGGCTAAGCCTCGGGAAAACCCTGATATCAATTCCCTATCAATAAATTAACCTCAGGGGTTCCCCCCTTACCCACCTGTCGGCGATATATGCCCCGGGGTGTCACCGGCTAACCGTAATGGCGGACCTGGACGAACGCTACGGAACCATAGCGCGAACGTGAGCGAGGACGATAAGTGACGACGTGGCATCGAGGCACGCTGGAGCTTACGTATAAATAACATGAGCTCCAGGTGATCCTAATCACGTCGTCAATCACAGAAAGCGATATAAACCTGCTTCAGCGATCGCTCCGTAGCGTTGAACCGGGAGGACGGCGGGACGGACGAGGAGCCGCGGTTTTATGTTTGACAGAACTTATTGACCACATTCTGTCAGGCATGTTGTTCTGCAGCAGTGATGTTGATGATCCTAGACATTTCCTCTTCAAAAAGGGCTGTTTCTTTTTAATGTTATTTTAACAAGATCTATTTTCCATCAACACACTACGATAAATCTGATTCATGATGTTTAACCATCGTCACTAAATGGAGAACAGTACAGCAGTAATGCAGCTAAATGTATTTCCAGTGTATTAAAACAGTTCGTACTTTTACTCAGGGAGGTTTAGGAATTCGTGACATCGTCATTTATCATTCATAATGGCAGCGATATGAAATGCACTGCCAGACCAAGTCATTTTTTTTAAAGAAAGGAAAAACAAAGCCTGATCTGTCACCCTGATTTTTTCGCAGCGTTTTGTTTTTGCAATAATGACACGTTTTATATGCGATTTCATTGACGCTTTCGTTGAACCTGGTCCAAATTACACTGACAGTTGTCGATAAAGTGACTCTATTTCCATGCTGTAGAGAAAATAGGTTTTGCCGTTTATCTCACTTTGATTGTCAGATAGTTTAGCTGGTAATTTGTCCCTAAACCTAAAGGTCTGTCTGCATAACTCACAAACTTAAACATAAAGGTCTGCCCGGATAAAAGTTTGAGAACAACGCTTCTCATTGTACAATGGCAAGAAATTTAGGGATTCTAAATCATCTGCAGTCCGTAATATCGCCCAAAGCTGATCATTTAGTCAGGCGAACATCTGAACAACATGGATTTTTCTGCTATCAGTAACAAATTCGGTAACAAAACCAAAATGTTTGTTCTTTAAATGACATATTAAATTAGTTGTGCTTCCAGGGTCGCAGGGCATTTTTTCGTTGCACCGTGTAAAAGTTTATTTATGATTTTCCGTATTCATTTTAATATATACAGTCGATTCCGGTTAATGGGACCAGCCGTTTGTTCGGACCAAATCCTAAAGTACTGAAACAAATCCTATTACATACGTGGAATGTTATTCGCTTATTTGGACCAAAATTCCGCTTAATCGGACCAAAGAACGTGTACAGTATGTAATATCCGTGAAG
>JAVSBV010011337.1:0-12529 GCA_033117975.1 Parotocinclus spilosoma
ATATATATATATATATATATATACACACACACACACACACACACACACACACACACACACACACACATATATATATACACACCCAAATATATATATATATATATATATATATATATATATAAACATTTTAAAATGTGTTCCTTATTTCAGGTTTTGTCTGATCAACTTAATTTCATTTGTTAATAAACATTCACATAGACAGAAGCAATTTATGGCTAGTAATAATATAAAATACTACATTCGTGATGTTATTTCAAACGGGTGATGTCAACACGTGATTATAATCATGGTTTGGAACAAACGTGATGTCCACAAAAAATCTTTGATTAACAAATATGGCCAGAGAATCTCCAGGGGTCAACATGTGAAAAAAATTCTTGAAATGTTTAAAAACAATGTTTCTCAAAGAAAGAGACGAAGGGATTTGCATATTTCAGTCCTAACATTTTATAATTTGATTCGTTTTACTTTGTCCTGTTCAGAGATGAATGTACAAAGTAACTAATGTTGCTCTAAAATCTCATTGTACTTTTCTGCATTAATGCTGCCATCACAGAACTGATAATGACCTTTGCTAAGGCCACTGACACAGCCCTGCTGATAACAGTCTGGATGGTCCTTTATGTCTTGAGTACAGAGCCTGCATTTCTTCCAAGAAAGTCCTGGAATACTGATTCAGCTGTTGGTTTGCTTATTTGTGATGATAGTTATATCATTACATTCACACATATAAAGTTTCATTTGATCCTAGCAACTAATTTTGCTGCGTTTTTTATGTCAGAGGGTATCTTATAAAACGTTATAAGTTTACACATGGAAATATGGCATTTTCATGCATGTTTACCTTAAATCTGCATACCATTACAAAGTCAAATAATGTAAATTCAACTTGAAAGCTTACAACATGTTTGAGTTCTGGAATCTTCTTCAGGTCTTCAAACTCTTGGATTTTTACAGGGTCTACATCCTCCTGTAGCTCCCAAGTGCTTTCCTCATAGGACAGAGAACACCATTTTACCAAGTAGTGTGTCACCTCCTTTTAGTACAAAAATAAAACGCACAACAATCAGCCATCTAAACACACAGTACACACACTATTAGGAATTCAATGTGTTTCCATTTGTCTGACCCTCACCTCTCCGGTTTCTGTGTCTGTAGTGATTGCAACCTCCAAAACGCGATCCACTTCAATATAGTCAGGGTTAAAAAGGTCTTCATCCGGCTGAGAGAAGAAATATTACATTAATGCTTTTTCATACACACTTAATCTTCATCAGGGTCATTGTATATATTGGCAGCACATTGCACAAGGCAGGACCAAAACTGGGAAACCTTTTTAGATTAATTGACCAAACACATCTTTTGACTGTAAGCCAATTCTGGTAACTGAGTTGACTGCCAAAACCTCAGAAAACGAACTGTGTGACTATGACTTTACAAAATGTTCATCCACTAAAGTTGAGTATTTTTTACTATTCAGGTTTTTATCTGTATGTGTGAAAATTGCGGAGGCACTTAAGGCAATACCAGTTCAGTACAATCAGAAAGATTTGTTTCATGTTTGCGAAGTTGCTTTGAGACTAGGACTGTGACGGCATGGATTTTTACTTACCACAGTGATAAAGCACCATATCACCGTGGTTTGGTGGTTAACCATTGTTTTGCCAGGCATACCAACAAAGTTCACTTTCTCTGGTTTAAAGGCACATCTAAACAGAGTGCAAAATTTCACTGAATACACATTCCGATGGAATGCTTATAGCACATATGGACATATCTTTGACAGCACAGGAAAACAAGCTTAATTGTCCTGTTTGTATTCAAACCTAGAAATAAGTCATAATAAAAAAAATAATAATCACAGCACAAAAAAAGATCCTGCTTTTACTTATGACATTTCCCTCGCTTGAGAAGCTGATGTGATAAACAAGTCCCTGGACTTGTCAACGACAGTAACAAAAGTTTGGTATTAATTGCCTTAATATTTCATGCTTCACACAATATGCACTCTCAAATAATTTCCAAGCAAAATAAATATGTTGCTCCCTTATTTACGATGTGGATACTTTCTAACAAATCCATCATAAGTTACATGTATCATAAACTAATACGTTTAATATAGTATATACTGTATAATAGCAGAGCTATTACGCAATAACACTTACATTAACATATGGCCCAAATCCCAAAGCGTATTTATTTTTATGTTTTTTAAAGTGTAAAAAGATGTCATGTTATTTAATAAGTAATGGATTGAAGATGAAAAATCAAAACACAATCCATTGTCCACAATCCACAATCCATAGCTGCTAAGCTAACTACAGCCTGTGTAGTAATCAGTTCCTGATTTCCTTTCAGTTGGCTGTCCTTACTTACCAACTTATCTGCCAACAATCATATTTGAAGAATACAAATAAATAAATAAATAAATAAAATATTTTTTTTTTAGCTTTTTCAGCCCTCCGGTGAAGAGACAGCCGTTTTCTTCAGTTCATTTCATTTTTTTCCAGATTCACTTAAAAAAAATGTTTTTTTCCTTCTTCCTTGTATTGATTCCACATAGTCCTCAAGAAATTAAAAAGTGCTGAAAAATTAATTCTTCTTTTTTTTCCTCCCTTCTCAGTAAATTCTTATGTAGGGACATCCGAGGAACAAGCAATTAAAAAAGTCTGGCCTAAGAATGCATTACTGTACTGTAGCTGTAAAAATGGCGAGATCAGTGAAGATCTTCACAGAGCAAGGGATATTGTGAATCTGAATCAATGTGTAGTAAATTGTAAATCGAGTTTCTGAAATGAGTTGCATGGCTTGACTCATACAAATTAAAGCAAATACCGAGCAAATAATTTTTTGTAGTCAAAATGTGTCGAGAACCGAATTGACAAGGTAGTCGAGAACCGAGGTATCACTGTATAAATAAGCTGGGCTTAGATGAAATTACCTTTTTTCATTGATGCATTGACCTTGTTTCTAAAAGTGTGGTTTGCAGAAACTCAGGTTACCTCAGAGAAAATGTGCTTCATTTGTGCCTGCTTGTTCCTAAAGCGCTTGATCTTTTGGTGAATACGCGGGTCCTTTTCCAGCTCTTCCAGAGTTGCCCATTTACAGTGGAGATAAGAACTGACCAAAACAAACAAATTCATACAGATTGCATATATACACACAGATATATAAAGACCAGAAGAATGTAGACTCAGTATGGCATAATTACCAAAATCATTTCTACTAACAGAGTCTTGGGTAGCGCAGCAGTCTAAGACAATAGCCCACTAGTGATTGGCTATGTCTGAGGGAGGGGGAGGCCAGGTGGATTTGGAGGCCTCACCCCTTGGCACATATCACATACTGCACACAAAGACCTCAGCAGACAGTAATGACTTTATCAACACGCATGACACGTTCTGTTTACACACAATTTCCCATTTCTAAATCAATCATAAAATCAAATTTTAATGCCACTGCAGACTGGAGATTATTAATCATGCATCTTTAGTTGAAGAACACAACTGAGACTAATTTCAGCAGTTTTATCCTACAGGTCAAAATCAGACAACATGAAATCAATGACTCATTCAATGTTCAGACTGCAGGGCAAATTGGATTTCTGTCACAAATCTGATTTTTGCCCCACGTGTTTGTACTGCAAATAACTGTAGTCACTTTCACGAGTATAACCTGTTTTACCGTTATAGTGATGATGCAGGTGTGACTGTCTTGTGTAATACAGCCAGTATCATGGCCATTTCACAATGGATTACAATTTATATGACAGCAATGTCCAGTTATGAACGATTATTATTTCCTCTTTTTCACTCACTCGGTCACTTTCTTTCCACAAGCTTCCGTCGCATAATGTCCACAGTACGTCCTGTAAAACTGTTTTCCCAACAGTAGTATATTATATACTATACTAAGTAAAGCTATATGGGATACTTTAGTGTAGTAGTACTGACTACATAGCCAAGATAGTGCAGTATTTCCTGTGCATTGATTACATATCAAGACTTTCACCATTTTCTATTAATTTGTTTCCACTTTTCTTTTTAATGGGTAAAATAATTTCATTTTAAAGCTACAATAAGTAAGCTGGATTTCCCCTTACACATCCTGCTCATCATCCTCATCAGCCAAACACTGCTCAGCATTCAGTCTGCCTACACTGATGCTGCATGTGCATTGCTAAGTGCATTATTAACTACTAATTAATAACTACTAGGAAGGTAGTACAGGTTAGTTACCATAATAATAAGGACAGGAACCATATTGGATAGCAGACGTAAATATTAGAATGCATTTTATGTGGTATTTACGTAAACTTGGTATTAAATTTTTTATTTTGCACTAGTACTGTTGCACAAATCACAAGTGGAACAGTTTATCAGAGATTCAGTGTTCACTTTGCTGATCAATGTTGTGGGTCTTTATTTTTGTTGATGATCCTTTTTTCTAATGAAAACGAACGATTAAAATGAATGAAAACGACAGAAACTAAGACAAAATTAATGTATATTTTTTTCAACAATAAAAATAAAAACAATACAAAAATGTTTGGCAGAGACAACATCCAATCAGATCAGATTTAGTTTGTGGAAGGTTTGGAAAAGCAAGGAAGAGGTCCAATACTAATTTTAGTTAATGTGGAAAAAAGGGATGAGTTGGTAGCGATCCAGTCAGTAATGTGTTACGATGCACACATTTGATCTAACCCCGGGAAGACAAACCCTGAAATTAATGTGTAATATTAATGCTATTAAATAGATAAAATACCCATTAATCTGAGACGCGTTTTTCCCCAAATACGCATTGCACATAGAAACACTAATACTGTTCTATAATTGGTTAATAGATGTTTTATTTCGCCTTAAGTAAAATCAAGGGAAATGTTTAAAAAAAAAAAAAGCATTTGCGTTTTGCAACCTTTACCTTTATTCTAGTCAACTAAATTTACTGGACCTAGATACACACAACACAAACATTATAATTGTAGGCATTAGAATGAGAGATTAGACCTACAAATTTCTGTACTTGACATAAAACTCCTCTGACTCCTCAGCTGGTTCCCCAAGTGATGTCTGTGTTAACAGAAAAAAACAAAAACCAAAAAGAGATTAAAAAAAGATTCAAAATTCAAAATATAGATTCTTTTAAACAACCTAAATCGAAGGTACCTCTTTCTTCACAGTGCGCACAGACAGAATTTTTTCAATGATGTTAGCTTCATCTTCTGGGGGTTCCTGAGAAAAAATATATGGAATTATTATTAACCAGTTGTAAGTTGGTAACCGGACGTTATTCATTCTTTTCTGCAAAGCGCTGCAGGTGTGGAATGTTTTATTGCAAAAATATCATATTAGGTTTTTTTTTTGAGGCTCCATCCCAATATATGATGTTATCAGGATACTTTTTCATGCTGATATTAGGACTAATTTGCATTAGCTGAACTGTGAGGTTCCCCATACTATTATACTTTCTGCATACTCTTTGGAGTTCTCTCTTCTTAGTGGAATGAATAGCTTTGTTGTGCTATTACCAAACACAGCAACCTTAATTTATTTATTCATTCACATTATTTCCTGTTAATCCTAAACAGGGCGGCACGAGAGCCAGTGCCTACCCAGAGACACAGCGCAAAGCAAGAACAACTCTAGTCAGGGTGTCAAACAACTGGAGGCCTCATACACTAGGGTCCCTTTAGCATAATTGATTATCTTTGGGCTGTGGGAGGAAACTGGAGTACCCAGAATAAATCACCATGGACATGGGGAAGACATGTAGACTGCACACAGAAAGGACCCAGACCACCTCAACTGGGATCAAACCAGTACCTTACTGGGTTTTTTTAGATGTCTGGACAAGCAAATACAGTAGAGTTTGGTTGTTAAAACACCACAGAATACGAAGTGAGCATTTTCAGCACAAGTGATAATCAAGACTCATCATCATACTCCCCATTTTATGATAGCCTGACTTACAAAATTCTGATTAATTCCAATGGGAATCCAATTATACACAAACACACATTCAGCAGAAACCATACACTTAATTGTGAATTAACTAGGGTAAGCGAGATGTGGTATGATTCTGCTGCACTCTCCTGTGCAGATAAGGAACTCAAAGTAAGTGATGTAGAAAATGACACGTGCTGGGACATGTAGTGAGGAAAAGCAGTGGTAGTGGCAACAATAGTTTGTTTTTCACTTTCAATACATAATTCAAGAAATTACATATAACAATTCATTATAAAAGTTTCATGTTAATGACTTTGCCCATCTGCGATTTAATGCCAGTGTTTTAAACGTTTAGCATAGGCTACACTATGATATATACAGCATATGATATGTACTGTATATATTAAACTCCTCCATTTAACTTTAACTTATGCTTGATTTGTCTTAAGGCATTCCCATCATATATCAGGGACTACCTGTACTATTAGTCTACTGGAATTCAAACAAACCACTATACGTAAATGAATTTAAATATAGCTGCAGTAGGAGGTAAGGCTATGTTGCTTCATCAACAAAAATGTGAACTGCCTGGAAAAAAAGGTCACAAATATTTTTTGGTCAGTTCGACACAAGCTTCTGCAATGCCACAACATTTATTTCTGTTCAAAGTTGCAATGCCCCAATCCCCAAGATCTTCTATTGATAATGGGAGATGTGGACCACTGTGCAAAGTCTTCTCTTGCACATCCCAAATATTATCAATGGGGTTCAGTTCTAGACCCTGTGGTGGTTTCACAATTTGATCCAAATGGATATAGGCATTGTCATCTTGGAATATGTCCATGCCATCTGGAATGAGAAAATCCGTTGACTGAATAACTTGGTCATTCAGTATATTCAAGTAGTTAGCTGACCTCGTTCGTTGGCATACTGACCAACTGCAGCAACCTGAGAGTTCCCAGAGTTCTACTGTTGTTTTCCTATACTTTGATTTCACCAAACGTTTAAGCAATCACCAATCACGATCATTCAAGATTTTTCAGACCACATTCCTTGCTCAAAGATGATGCTTCTCCACAGTCCTTCCACTTTTTAATAATGCACTGGATAGTTCTTAACCCAATTTTAGTAGTGTCAGCAATTTCCTTAGAAGTTTTATCTGCTAGACGGAGGCGAATAATTAAACTTTTCTGAAACAGACTAACATAATTTCCATGACCACAGGATGTCTTTCAACATGGTTGGTTAACAAATAAGAATCTACTCACTGTATCAGTTGCTTTTAAACAACTTGTTGCCAGCTGAACAACAGTAATTACAGTAATTATACAAAGGGAGGCACATACTAATTTGCTTATTTAAATCCAGGTGGTGACCTTTTTTGGTCAAGCAGTGTAGTTGTATAAGTAAAATACTGTGGAAGTTTAACCAATCTTGAAACCCGAACGTTTTGTATAAATTTGTATCTAATCTATGCAAAGTTCCGAAGTGAATTTCGATGTTAAACAAAATGTTGAATTCTATTAAATTGCCATTTACCTCAGTGCTAGCAAGCACTGTATAGCATCTTTTCTATGCTGTTACATGATATGGGCTGCCATAATAGTATACAGGTAAATAGTATACAGTATATTACAGAGGTTTGTCTGCAAAGCTGGTCATACATGGCACAATACTCTGTATGTTGTGTGGATATACTCTATACCTCTATTAGTTGACATGCTACTTTCAATAAAATACCATAATAAGACAGGCAAATATACACATGTATCAATTACAATCGATTCCAATATTATTCAACATAATTTCCTATAAAATATCATTCCAAACCATGTTTGACGCTTGGGCAGTTCTAGTAATGTGAAATTGCTATACTTGCACGACACTGCACCTGTGATTACTTCTGCCACCTTGTGGTTTTGTGTACATGCATGAAGGCGAGCTGGGCAGACAAATGTAGAACAGGTGTGAACTGAGACCTGAGATCAGGTAAAACTGAGACCACTACTGTGGTTACCTCAGCTTGCCAAGCAAGTGTGGAGGCGGAAAGAGCAGGTACTCTCTCTGTTCCCAATACAGCAATGGTCTCGCCGTCATCATCCACCACTTTAAAATCCAAATCTTCATTGTACTTCCTGCGTTTCACCTGACGCCCTGAGCGTCTCTTCTGCATAAAGGTGAGACATGAGAAAGAGAGAGGAGGGACAGAAATAACTTTTTAAACACTGTTAAATATCCTTTCAGACACCGATGTCTAAGGGAGAACAGAAGGTAGTATTCATAGTGTAGTTGTGGCTGTGTAACAGGGATTACCACAACTGTGTGCACTGCTACTCAGAGAAATGCTTCTTAAGCACAGCAACAAACAGACCAACCCTTCAAAGCAGGACTTTTCCAGCAAAGCCACTTTATTATTTGTGATTCACAGTTTGCAACTGAAGTGCATGTTTGTTGTATGACTGTCACTAACAAACAGCAGTAATTTTCTCAAAAGCCACTTTCTCAAACAGCATGTGGTCAGATAATAGAATATTTTATTAAAATCTTGGGACAAGGAAAAAGTTAAAGTGATTCTAAAGTGAGTACTCATTTTAAGTCAGAAAGTTAGTGCCTTGCTGGCAGAACAGGGCTCAAGGCAGGAACCAAGGCAGGAACAACAAGGCACCAATCCATCAAAGGCCACACACTATCACATATTAAGGGCAGTTTATTCTCCACCTAATGTGGGAGGAAACCCGAGTAGCCAGAGTAAACATGGATAGTGACATCGAGACACCTACAGGACAGTAGAGATGGTGTTAATATTCAGTGCTGATAAAGCAGTTACATAAGGGTGTGAGAAGAAAGAAGTGTCAAAGTTTTCCCATATATCTCACTGCAAACTTAATCAGTGATCACCTTATGCTCGCTCAAGTGTTTAAGGACTGGCATTCCATAGGTAAAGGGCTTTGCTTAGCAAAATACAGTGCGCTGACAAATACAGCATAAGCTTCATATCGATAAGATTCTTATTCATATGGCATTACTATAGATTTACCAACCGCTATTTTCTTGGCCAATTTCAACTGCCAGTTTTTGAAACCAATTTCAATTTTGGACAATTACACTTTTCATTCCATCTAAGAATGATAAAGGACAGTATACAAAAACTGTTTTGTTCAACTTCCCGTTCAATGGAATGATATATCTGTGATAGCACTAGCTTTAGCTTTAACCACGTTACCTTTCCACAAATAGCTTCCACACTGACGACACAGATGTGTTCAAACTAAATCCATATTTTCCTAATTTTTATTAGCAGTATATTTATATCTATAAATAGCTTTATTGACCTATTTAGTTGACCAAGTAGCAGAAAAAACACAAATTCTAAACACTTCCTCATCATGAGAATGCATCAGCACGGTCTCATAAACAAACCCACGTGCGGCTGAGCTATGTTTAAATCTCTGTACACACATGGACTGAATTCTGAATGAAAGTTAGTAAAAGCACTGTGCTGACACTGGATACGACACACATACGTTTGGCTTTTGTAATACAAAAGCAGGATTGATTATAAGGTGAAGAAACAGATTGCTAGTGTACCCACCTCCACTGAGTGACACACTTTTCAGTTCAGGGTCATCTTCTGTCAGATCAAACCTTTTAAATAACAAGTCTTCATCTACAGTTTTTGTTTTTTTTATAGTTCTTTGCTTCTAAAATGTCCCTATTCTCAACCTCATTCTCATGGAAACGGGCCAAAGCCCTGCTCACACTTTACCCCAAATTACTTAGAACTCACAGCATTTATCAGTCCCTATGAATATATTAACCCATCTTTTTCATTAATGGTGCAGATTTAAGTCAGCAGCCCAAAGTGAGAATTAAGAGTGGGAGCTCACAGTGTTGTCCATGGCATCTGTGCTCTCCTCTCCTCCTGTAGCCAAAGTGCAGAGTGAAGCCGTGTCATCGCTCTCGGCTGCCTCCTGCAGGGCATCACTTTTCCGCTTCCCTTTTTTCCTTTTCTCTGGAGGGATTACACCCTGCTCTCTGCACAGCACAAGAGTTAGATTTTTAATACGTAAACCCATCACAGTTTTTTGTTATAAGAGCCCTTACCTTGTGAATCTTAATCAGTTATCTACAACGTATGGAAAATGATCACTTTACAGCTTTAAAACAGCAACACTAACCTGGTATATCACGCCAGAGACCACTGACTTTACATAGCAGAGAAATGTTCCTTTCCGTAAATCACAACAGTTGTTTGACATATACAACCCCAAGGCAGAACAAAATTGATACAATATGGAAATACAAATACTACTACCTACTACTAATAATAGTAATAATAATAGGAATAATAATAATAAATTACACTGTGCTACATTGACTTTTATTTAACTGCAGATAGTATGAACCTGAGATATTTTATGTTTTTTCTGGTCAACTATATTTCTCATTAGTTAATAAACACGCTTTCCTGCATTTCAGGCCTGCATCACATTCCAAAAAAAGAGATAACAGAGATAACAGTTTATGGCTAGTAACACAATACAAAAAATTATCTGGTCATAGAATAGAGAATGTGTGGAAAATTTAGAAATGAAAAACAAGACAAGGACCCCCGTACTAGTGATGCATCGATTGCAATTTTCTTGGGAGATTCCGATTGCAAAGTTTTTCTGTCCAAGAATTACAAATGACAGCACATATATGTTGGCAATTGTAATTCTTGGACAGAAAAACTTTGAAATCTTGCTGTTTTAAATATTTATATAGTATTCTTATTATTGAGTCCCCCCTCAAAGAGTTCTTCCGCCGCCTTTTCCTTGTCATGCATACTGCAAACAGCACACATGCACTGTGAAGAACATGGCTGTAAGCAAATAACACCATAGTACTGCTACCTCACTAGAACTGCACTATAGAGGAACAGAATAACACATCTTCGTCATCAGCATGGGTCTAATGAATGTTTATACTGTTTAAAACAGAATTTAATTGTGAAATGTACACAGTGCAAACATGGCTATCTATGACCGGCACTGAACTGGTTATATGAGACTGATCAACCAGTTACCAGTCGTGGCTTGCACAGTGAAAGCCAGTCCCTTACCAGTCACTGATTGATCGATGCATCTCGACACTGTACTGTTGCACACCTTAAGACTTGTTTGCAGGAAGAATGGGACAAAATAACACCTGAAACACTAAATCACTTGGAATGCTCTGTGCCAAAATGTGTTGTGAGTGGAAAGTGGTAAGTGCTTTACCATCCAAGCTTTTTTGGAGAGTGTTGCAGGCCAGAAATGTAGGAATACAGAATACCTAATGAAACTAAGTTTACTAGACAAATCATGAAATAGCTCAGGTTCGTAAACTGCAATGAAATCAAAGTCAAAATAAATGTAGGCAACACTGCAATTTTATTTGAAATTTCCATAGCTTTCCATCTTTTTTTGATTTGGAGTAGTATTGGGTTTGATTTTGATAACCTTCTCAACTCACTTTGGTTTCCTCCCACGCTGTCTTGGTGGTGAAGTTGTATTCTTGACTTGTGTTTTTGACTTGATCTCTTCATATTTCTTGACCTTTTTAGCTTCCTTTCCTAATTTTCCCTCCCCTTTCTTCGTCTCCTTCTGGTCCTTCAGTGGCTTACACTTCTTTAAGAGCAGCCCCTTTCCCTCTTTCAGCTCCTTCTTTTTCTTTGGTCTCAGGTCACTTTCTCTGTCCAGCTGCTGCCACCCTCCTGTGACTACCTGCACTTTTTTCTTACGTTTTTTCCTCACCCTGGCCCCACCTCCTCCATCATCTTCCTCTGTGTTGACCGGTGACACAGATGGGCAGGGACTGGGGTTGTTGGCCCGTGGACCAGTGTCTCTTGACTCTGAGAGCTTTGAGCGAGTTGAGCAGTTGTTAGGCGGTCCGTCGATAATGCGGATATGCTCCTTGCCAAAGTGGCCTATGGAAAACGTGGTTTGTGCGTTCTGCTCAGAAGCGGTGGTGGCTGCAGTGGCGGAAATGTGTTTTAAAATGTGAGTGCCAGACATCTGTGAAACAATAAAATAAGCTTTGATCAATTTAGAGAGCAATAAATAGACAGAATGTTGAGATCCAGCAGACAGGACTGAAAAATTGTTTTCATATTTTGTAGGCACAAAATAAACATTACCTTTACTACGACTACTAATGTTACAACACAAGCATTACATTTTAAAGCCCATACAACATGCATGTAAAAACAACATGCAGCAAAACCCACTGTCTCTGTCTGTCATTTATACAATAAGGTTTCAGTAAGGCAACACCTCAACAGAGGAGGCAGAAGTACACATATTCAGTACATAAATAAACGTACTACTAACCTTCTAAAAAAATATAGTCAAGTAGAATTCTAAAAAGTATGTACTACAAAATGTACTTACATTTTAAAAAAGTAAAGAATTTCTTTAAAAACCTTTTCTAACTTTTTTTTAAAAAACATGATGCCTTTAGACATCAGAGGCAGGTCCCACTAGAGTGCAGGAACTCCCTCCATCGGTTGGACATTAGGAGACGATGTGCCGCCAAGGACCTCCCACTAAGGACTCATT
>JAVSBV010011355.1:0-26096 GCA_033117975.1 Parotocinclus spilosoma
TGGAATATGAACTAGTTTGTAGAATTGGGATATGGAATATGAACTAGTTTGTATAATTGGGATATGGAATATGAACTAGTTTGTAGAATTGGGATATGGAATATGAACTAGTTTGTATAATTGGGATATGGAATATGAACTTGTTTGTATAATCGGGATATGGAATATGAACTAGTTTGTATAATTGGGATATGGGAAATGAACCAGTTTGTATAATTGGGATATGGAATATGAACTAGTTTGTATAATTGGGATATTTAATATGAATTAGTTTGTATAATTGGGATATGGGATATGAACCAGTTTGTATAATTGGGATATGGGATATGAACCAGTTTTCATAAGGATACACATCTGGGGATTTTGCAGGCCAGTCCAGATGTGTGACTGCTGCTGAATCTTCATCATGCCAATCAGTCACATTTGCAACACCAACACATGAGAATTGTCATTTTGGAATACAGGGATAATGATTTTTTGTTGTGTTTCTGTAAGATAATGAGTCCAAAGAACATCACAAAACATCACAAAACCTCCTCCAACATGAACCACATCTTGCTTATTGAAGGCTTCCTGAGGTCTTCTAAAAACACCTAGCATCATTCACATATCGGCAGAAACCAAATTTATCTGACTAGATAACATGTTTTGTGTAGTAAACAGTCCAATATTTTTGTACTTTTATTCAGATGCAGTTCCCTGTGGATTGCTCATTCAGAAACATATTGAGAAGGAACTGCTTTTTCTAGAAGCAATTCTTGCCTGACAGCTTAGCGATTTTAATTCACAAGCAGTTAGAGGAAATAAAATTTTCTCTAGACTGGGACTTTTGTTACTGCTGGTATGAAGGTGCACTTTGATACACCTGCAAATTCAGCTACTTTCTTCACCTTTGGCACACCCATATGCAAGCATTTCTTTTTGACAATCATTAACATCTGCTTTGTAACCATCCTTGTGCAATCAGCATCTGTACGAACCTGAAGTTACTACTTTAAACATGCAAGGTGACTATTGCTTTGCCTGGTGAGCTTATATTACAGTTGTATGTTAGTTCAATGCATGAATTTTACATCATTTCTGTACCTGCCAGATATATTTGTTGCTTCCTGTTTGATTCTGGAGAGAGCTCAGCTACTGGTTGTCGACAATGTTCATATCACTATTTGTGTGACTTATGATAATATTAATAGCAGTTTATATTTTAAGTAAGAAAAGCAATAGACTGACTTAAGCACCCTGACCATATACGGACATGCATAACACTATCACAAATCTAAACTTTATTCCATTTGTCTTTGACAGTGAAACTCTATAGATTTGATCAGATTCACAGCTCTTTCCTGATTATAGCTTCCCTGTAGGAAACTTAGACACTGGAGTGAAGCATAAAATCAAGTGAGGAAGTCGATCAGTGTCAGTGTGAACTCATAATAGAATTGAAATTTAAGTTGAAATCTCAGCGACTTCATTTTTTATTTTGTTTTAGCACAAGGCAGCAACATAACAAAATGTAAAAAAGGGTTATAAATCGGAAACATTTTGGAACAGACCAACAAAGTAAGCAGACACAAACACACAGAAACTAACAGATAACACTTATATAAAGAAACTGGGGCTAACCGATGTGCGATACAGGGGAAGCTGAACATACAGATACACAGTCTATCACAGGAAGACCTGAACAAACAAAGAGCTAAGAACATGAAACAGAAACAAGAACAGACAAACTATAACACAGGAACAACAGGAACAACCGTCTTACTAAATCATCCACAGTTAAATCTACTTTTTCGTCTGCTGTCCCTCTCAGATCTGATGCTGCAGTGGTGGAGAGGTATTAAGGAAAAAACAATGCATAAGAGATAGTCATTAAATGAACAATGTTTGTAAATTTTTCAGAAACTAATATTAAACATTTTTATTGTATATGTACCATTTACCAGCATATTACATTATAACACACAAAATCAAGTTTTAGATATCACACTGAGTGTGATATTCATAAGTTATATAAATATACAAGAATACAAATAAAACCTTAACAATATATTACTATAATTGAGCTCATAATATTTTAATAATTGCTGTGGTACAAGTTCTGAATTCTTTGTGCTGGGAAGTTTATAAAAAAAACCTCTTCAATATCATCAAGGTATGAAAGAATAAAGTTTATCTTATTGTTTGTGAAGCAGAACATCCCATAAATGTACAATCATGCACACAGCTAAAGGTTAGTGTTAATCCACATAAGCAGACAGACTGTGCTGCTTCCTGCTAACAAGACTTGTGAGTAGGGATGCTCTGATCATGTTTTATGCATGTTTTATACCCATGCCGATCACTAGCAATTACTGATACCAATCACATACTGGGTGCCTACTTTTTATTCTCTGCAGTGAGCCTCGAAAACTCACCATACTCAGCCAAGTGTTTGTTCTTTAAATGATGTATTAAATTAGTTGTGTTGAAGCATTTTAACGTGCTTTCCCTGTGAGGTACTTTTTCATTGTATGTGTGGCAGGATGCAAACTTTACATCACTCTCACAGACCGTGTAAAAATTCCACATGGCAGACATGTTTGCTTATGATTTGCCACCGCATAAGCCGATCATGTGCTTTGTCATGGAAATCGGCCAATAATAATCAGTGACCACTTCTCGTGATCCATGTTCATGGTCAGGTGGATATGTGCGCTACTGCTATTAAGGCTTCTTTGACTGCATTTTTGATAAGCTGGCTAGGTGTCCAATCTCTTATTAAATCAAAACTAGAATGTTGCAGTTCCCTCCTTGAAGGTCTTTCCATGAGTACAATCAGAGCCCTGTTCTTCCATGTTTCTGCACTGCTGCACTCCCTTCAGTGGCTCTCTTTAGCTGTAAGCTGTAATCAAATACCTCATACCCTTCAAGGATCCAGCATGACTCAACTGAACCCACTACTCAAGATCAAACAGGGCTAGGCACCCAGGTGATGAAAAGAATTTCCCCGGGACATCTGAACGGCTAAGTCACTTGCTGTCTTCAGATGGTGACAGAAGACTCAACATTTTATTAAGCAAAGACTCAGATTTATGTTTCTCCTTTTATTGTTTCATTCTACTTTATGATTATGTGTGTTGCTTTCACCTCCATCAGCTCCTAACAGAGTTTGAGTTGGATGGTGTTCTTGGGCTGTAGGCTATTTGTACCAGCATGAGGTAATGTTTACTAAGAAGAATACCAAAGCACTTCTGTAAGTCACTCTGGATAAGGCGTCTGCTAAACGATGTGCTCTAAATATAAATAGATGGCTTTCCTACATCCATCATGTTTAACTGGAGCTTTTTATTCTTACAACTAGTTTGCACTCGATTGTGGTATTTTTTGAAAAGGAAATTAAGAAAAAATTACTGTAAAATTTGACAGTAGAAATATGAAGTGGCTAGATTACCATTAAATCCATAGCATAACTGTAAAATAATGTATGGTCAGTTTATAGTCAACCAATTTTACAATTGTACCATAACATTTGACAGTAGAACAACAAAGTTGCCAAATTCCCATTAAAAAATAATAGTAGAACCTCATGGCCAAACTTCGAAAGTTCACATTAAAACTGTCAATCAATTTACAGTTTTACTATGAAATCTCACAGTACGTTTTTCCTGGGTTGTGGCACTAAATGTGAGCTTTAAAAATAGGTCTATATTTAGAGTGTGTTGTGTATTTGTAAGTTTGGACTGATACGTTAACAGACACAGGGAAATGAAAATGAGCAACCATGCCTAGTAAGCTTTTTCCTACAGAGGGTGGTGTTGTTTTAGAGATAACTTGCTTTGTCAAAGCTATCGGATGGAGGGAAAGCATAAGCACGTGCTATTAGGCACTAAGTATTGGGAAAAATAGTCTATAAGAATAAAACTTATAGAACATATAGTCCATACATCAGAACTATAACAGATATTCCATACGTTATCTAGGCTATTGCTACTGTATGGCAGTGGCAAGGAAAATTGTACAGTGAAATTTGGCAGTAGAACCATGAAGTGGCCAATTACATTCAAAATCCATAGTAGAAATGTAAAATAGTTTATGGTCAGTTTATAGTCAACCAAGTTCATTATTACACTATGAAATTTGACAGCGGAACCATAAAGTGGCCAAATTACTTTGAACTTTATGGTCAAACTGTGAAAGTTCACATTGAAACATTAAAACTGTCAATCAATATACAGTTTTAATATGAAATCTCACAGTAAGTTTTTGTCTGGGGTGGAGACTTTTCAACACTGTATGGCAACGAACATGGACACAACACTTCGAAATTAAGCATGCCTTGTGGGTTTGCTGTCACATCATTCATCATACACATTTGTCTACTCAAATCCCGTTCTTTGGAAAAGAAATACAGAAAGCACATTTGCAAAAGGCACAGACATCTGTGTTTGCTTTATGACTAAAATCTAGTTGTTTATACGCTTAAGAGGGGACATTATGTAAAACGTAAATACATGTGTACATACGTTTGGGTATCTGAAGTGCCTGTCAACTCACAAACTTTGAAATCAGCAAACACAGTAATTTTCTGTGGGATGAGCAGTTTAGAAAACATGAGATTCAACGAGTTTGATCTGCTTATAGCATCAAAAATACATTCATTCAAATTATCGCACCCCTCAACTGAGTATCTCCACTCATGGAAGAAGTAGGGTGCGATACTCTAGCGTTAGATCAAAGGTAAGAGATAATCACTGAATCTGTACTGTCATTAGCTGCACATAAGAGCAACCGGTCAATACATCAGCCCCTAGCCTAGGAAGACAGAAGAGCAAAACCCAGCAAAACCTGCAGGTGTATGAAACATGTGGATGCATGTGGATGTTCATGGACTATAAACATTGTTTAAAAGACATAGTTAAACCCTCAGATATACACTACTGCCATATTTTACATGTTGCGTTTACAATTTTCCAGCCTTAAATGGGATTTTGTGCTGCTCAGATAAAAATGCTGCATTCTATTTCTGGATCATCATATCAAATTCTTTACATTCAGCACTTCACACTAGCACTAGCTTACATTGTGTTATTGTCCCTACCATAGCCTGAGATTGTTGAGTCCTTCACTCTATCCATTCTCTCTCTCTCAGTACTTTTTCTCTGCCTGTTTGGTGTGTGGATGTGTGTTTGTTTTTCAGGGATCAAGTGGCTTTGAGTTCAGTTCAGTACCAATTTTCATTTCACTGTGTGTATTTGTTTTAAGAGCTGGAAGCCCCAGGTTTAATAACTGGCATTTCCACCAAGCTGTTAGATATTTTGTGAAGAGCTGTCTGTGGTTTCGGCTTGGGACTCCATGACCATGTAAAGGCCCAGGGGCTTGATCATCTTACCTGGCTACCCTCCTTTCCTAATATGCATTTCTACATTGATATAATTGTCAATTATTTCTATTATGTTACTGTCAAATTGCCCCTCCTGCTTTAAGCTACCTTTCTCTTTGTGTAACCTACATGACTCCTGCCACAAATAACTTTTAGAACAGATCACTGGGAGTAAATCACCACTTCTTTTTTACATTTGACATTTTGACAGTAACAATGTTTCTCTCACACTCAAAAACAACACCCCCATATCATGACCTATCTCTAACACACACACACACACACACACACACACAGTTATGTGATTTCAAAGACGTGATTTCAAAGACGTCAACAGGTGATTGTAATCATGATTTTGCCCAAAAGCAGCATCCAGGAAAGGCTGAATATTTGATGAGCAAATATGGTCCCATAATCTCCAGCTTGTCAACAAATGTGTGATATAATTAAAGAAATGTTGAAAACAATGTTCCTCAAAGAAAGACAGCATTGAATTTCCATGTTTCAGACAATTTCTGATTTGACTGTGTTGCGTTGGCTTGTTGAAATTAATCTACAATTAATGTAAAGTGAATCTGGAAAAAAATGTGCTGCGGCGGATCCGCGAAATACCAAAAAAAATATATATATATTTTTTGTATTCTTCAAATTTGATCGATTTATTGGTGTAATTTATCTGATATATTACACTGGGTACTGTCCATTGCAATCAATAATGTCTATTTTTAGTTAGTTTGGATGAAAATTATGAATGCGTATCATAATGCGTATTCATACTCCCTGTGTCCATGTGGGTTTACTCCAGGAACTCTAGTTTCCTCCTACAGTCCAAGCTTTAGACACACATTAGGTTAACTAAATTCACTAAATTATATTATATGATAGTTTCGATAACTTGAGTGATGATGTAATATTGTGTTTGTTGTTGAATGGCCTTTGATGTTGAAGAATGACATTAAATAAATTACACAAACAAAATCCCCTGCCTGAAGCTGCACACTGTACTCTCATCATACAGTTATGCAATATTTAGCTAAAAAAAGTATAAAAATATGTTCTCAGAGTTGGTAAATTGCTTGTTATTTGACTGTAGCCTATAATAGCATTAGCATACTATGATAGGTAAACAGTGATTACATTGTTTGTGTTAATGATTTTTTCCCCCATTTCTGGACCTATAGCATTTTTTATAATGTATTTGTTTACAAAAAATACACAACAACAGTATAGCTACCGTAAAATAAAGCCCTTATAAAATTAAGCTTTTATAGACCCCCTGTACTACAACAGCATAATAGAATCCCTGAAATTAAATTACGGCATTTGGTTTTGGTACCACTACAGGATTTAGAAAAATTTCTGGGGGTGTCTTAGGAACGAAGGATGCTTATGTTGTACTGCAGTCAAGTGAGTTAATGTAGAAAGCCCAAGTGTGAATGTGGTGAGTATAAGTACACATAAACAGTGTGGTGTGTGTGTGTGTGTGTGTGTGTGAGGGGTCTTTTATATACAGTATAAACCACATATCCATTGTGTATGTGAGTGTGTGTGTGTGTGGAACTTGTAAGTAATGTATATAGCCCATTTTATACCAGCTGCTTTCCAGTTGCATGGACTGATTATGTACATTTGAAAAGTTGTGTTTCCAATTGGGATCAATGAAGTATAAACTCAAGGTACCGCTGCTACAATCAGCGCAGGCCGATTGATGACTGGCAAAATAGCCACATCATTATATTAATGATGTAATTAATGTATTTTTATCATTATATCACAACTTTAGTCTTTAGATACTCATTCATAAAACAATAAGCTCTTCATAAACAGTTGAGCTCATTTCCTGGCAAGCTTCAATGAGCAGAGTCTCTCCATAAAACACATGGAAACATTCTATTCTTTTGCTTTATAAACGGTAACATCTAGTGGTTGTTTCAAACTCATTTTAAGCTCATTTTTGCCAGTTTGTTGCTTGCCGGTTTATTGTGAAATGCAAATGGACACTGCTTTTACATAATATGGTATTATTATAGTTTGATTTTCATATTTAGAAAATACATTCATCAAAATGAAAGTGGTATTTACATCTGGAAGAAAATTTATTGAAATTCTATCAATCGCTTTGGCTTTAACTGTAATGTTGGATAGCTTTTGGGGTGTTTAAAATTTTTTAAAGGACACGTTTTTTAAAGGACATATTCAGACTGGCTTATATAATAAAACATATAAATTTAATTTTATATATATTTTTGGAGATCTATTGAAGGGATCTTGCAAAAAAAATTCCATTAGAATCAAGCATGACATGATGTCTTTGGAACCCTATTCCCACAAGACGAGCAAAGTGCATTTAAAGTTTATCAGAGAGAATATATAATTTCATAGTTTGTTTATTGTTTAATCTTTTATATATATTTATTACATAAAACATAGTGGCTTCGTGTTTAGGGCTCTGATTATTAAGTGGAAGATTTTAAAGTTCAAATCCCACCTCCACTTAGTTGACATTTTTGGGCCCTACAGCAAGCTATTCTGGATTAGATACATATATACATACATCTGAGGACATGTTTTAACTGGCCTTTAAGCTGGTTATCTCACATAAGCTTGGCAGGCAGGGAGGTCACTGGGTTCAAACATAACTGCTGGTAGTTTTCCATTTCTCTTTCCATGGTTTGATGTTTCCTGTGGAAATATGAACGTCAAGAAATTTGACATGCTGCCAATTTTTCTTTCTCCTCTGTCTGTGCTGATTGGCTTACCTGAATCATTTCAGTTCTTTAGTTCACTTATGTATCACTAGAATTCCACAAATCTCGTTTGTTTTCCTCCTGTTGCATAAAGCACACTTTGATGATTTGGCATACACAATCATTGCAAAATTTGGGCAAAACAACTCGGTGCAATTTCTGTACACCCCTGGTCCAAACGCATGTTTTTTTTGTTTTGTTTTGATTAAATTACACTGCTCAGAAACATTAGCTGATATTTTAAAATAAATATGAAGTGAATAAAAAATAATCATTTGATTTTATTTCATTAAACAAGATCATCAGATAAGCAAACAAAAAGTCAAAGAAAGTTGTTCAATTATGCAAATGAGATGCAAAAGTCTCATGGTTGAGCAGCAAGTGACATATTCATGGGGATAAACAGAAGCATATTAAACTGGATGAGTGCCACACATTGACTGTTCAGTATACTGCTAAAACACACTGACAGTTATGTAGCATGGACAAGATCTCACAAGAACTGCTGGACAATCTGATTCTGTCCATGCCCTATCACTGTCAGTGTGTTTTGGCAGTCTTGTGGGATCCCCTAGCACTCTTGCTCTAGGGCAACTTCCAGTTCATGAAGTTCTGTGGGACACATTGGAGGGTTTTCCAGGCGTCTTCCCAGGAAATTCCAAGCATGTTCAATGATATTCAGGTCTGGAAAATGTAAATGCCAGTCCATAAGGTCGATTCCTGCCTCCTCAAGCATGTAATGACTGGTGGGACCTTGCGTTGTTGTCTGTGAAAAGAAAGTTATTTCCAATTGCTCCAGCATAGAGAACCACTATAGTGTGTGGGACTTCATCTTGGTATCTGACAGCAGTCAGTGATCCATTTCTGACATGGAACTCGTTATGACCACCAATGCTGATGCCAGACCAAATCATGATTCCACCATAACCAAAGGAGTACCTTTCTCACATGAAATGTGGAGTCTCCTGTGTTCCTCGTCTACACCAGATCAGGACACGATGATTGTCAGGCTGCAATCTGTGACTCATCAGAGAAGAGGACAGTAGACCCATTATCACAGGTTCAATGATGATGCTCATCAGCTCACCTTCTACAGGTTCTATTATGTTCAGCAGATAACGAAATACATACCATTGGTTGCCAGGTATGTAGTCCTACATGATGGAACTGATTTTATATGGTCTGGGTGAATATCCACCGTCCAGTGGCAGCAACAAACTGTTCTCAAATCTTTTGCATTTCTTCACCTTTTTTTTTCCTGCCAGTAAGGTCAAGTAGCAGTCATCTCTTGCTGTTGTGGCAGATGGGTGACCCTGCCCTAGACTTCCTCGTACTGTTCCAGTCTCTTGAAAGTGATTCCAGTCTGTTAATCATGCTTTGGGATGTTACAAGTGCTGTCTGCCACTGTTGTATGTGTTTGAGCAGCTTCAAGACGTCATATATCTTGAATGTTATTATTAATTATTATTGATAATAACTTATATTAATGTTAAAGTTGTTTTTGCATCTCTTTTGCATTATATAAATTTCTTTGACTTGTTGCTTATCTGGTGTTCTTGTTTGATCAAAAATAATCTTTTTTTATTGTTTTGTATAAATTTTTAAATATTCCCTTATTTTTGTGAGCAGTGTATTAGAACTTAGCACAGCCTCAATATTAACAATAAATGTAACATATTTTTGTAATCATAAATACTTACTCATACATATGTATTAGAAATGTTTAAGTGGTAGTTACTTTACAGACACCTTGGATAGTTTTTTAAGTATATAGCGCAACTCCATTAATGATTTTAATGTCTTATACAATGTGGGACAGACAGAATTTTTTATGGTGAAAATGATCTTGGCGCTTGTTGTTTTCTGCAATTTAAATTACTTCTGGAATGGTTTAAAAACGAGTACCGAGGTACCAATGTATCTTAATTTTTTGTATTTAATTCATGGTTGTGGGATGCCAATGTCTAACCAGCAGCAGGGGGTACCGGCCAACAAACACCGCATGACTACAAATATACAACTCCAAACTAGAATGAGTTGTGACAGTATGGAGAATGCATATAAAGAAAACACATTGTTTTTTTTATATTTACTTTGACTTTCATTTCATTGCAGACAGTAAGAACCTCAGATATATATTGTTTTGTCTGGTCAGCTTCATTTAAACATCCATTCCTTTATTCGAGTACTGCAACACTTTCACTCCCAGACACTTGGAATAAAATCCCATTTACCACTTTGTAATGTTGCCATTCGTTTTCAACACACTTCAAATATGTTTTGGCACAGAGTATACCAAGCAATTAGTGATTCAGGCGTTATTTTGTTACATTCTTCTTGCAAAATTCCCCACACATTCTCTATTGCTGACAGGTAAGGACAGCAGGCAGGCATTTTGGCTGAAAAGCCAGTGCCTAGTACAGGTACATAAGAGAGTGGAGAAGGTACGATGACAAAATTACCTTTACCACTAGTGACCTAGGAAATATTCAAAACTAATGGAAATTTTAAGTGATGGGCAGGGCAACACCAGCTGTCATGGCTGGATCAGTGAACACAAGATTATATTGTATTATCATGGAGCCTCTTAAGCAGTTGTTTATCCACAATGATATATATCAGGTAAAAAAATATATTTCGAGTTTTTAAGAATGCAAGAGTGAAAGCCTCAGCTCTCTGCATTTCTATCGTCTTCCTTACATGTTCCTCAAAATGTTGCCTCTTGCTTTTATCAGGGATGGTGATAGATGTGTTTAGTACAGTTATTTAGTTATGTACCAGCTGTTATTTGGCCGGATTACAGTAATTTTATGTCCTCTGGAGTTAAGTTCTTCAATCAGCACTTTTATTTTCACCCAATGACTGCCATCCGTAGAAAAAACAGGAACATTACCACTCTGACAGCTCTGAATTAACATAAACAGACACAGAATTCCAGACAGACAGCGTTGTCCCCCATCCCAATGTGAGATCATTGTACTCTAAGAACAATAAGAAGTGAAAAAAATTTAAAGTGGTTAGTATTTCAAAAATAAGATAACTTTTCCATGCATTGTCCGTTGTCACTGATTATAAAGTAAATATGTTTATAGACATTTGGGAATAATTAAAAGGCAGTTATTTTAAATAGCAGACTGAGATGTTTTAAAAAAAATCAAATTGACCTAATTTGGCACCTGACATCCTAACTTATGTAAATGTAATTTACAGTAAAGTACAGTACAGTACAGTATGGTACTACTATAGGGCACATTTTTACATTTCATGCACTCTTATTTATTTATAAAAGTATTTCTATTTTACTTTATAAATATATTATAAATCTAATAGGTATGATTTGTAATAATTATGCAGTATTTCAACTCTTACTTTATTTCACAGAGAATTGCTTTCTCATGTGCTCAAGAGTTCTCCAATGTATCCCATAGTGATTGTATAGGCCATCAAGGCTTAAATTAAAGATGGACATCATAGCACAATATAAGCTGTCCATTTTATAAAAAAAAAACACACACAAAAGTCAGTTTATTTCCTGACACAATCAGAAGCAACATAACTGTTTAATTAAGTCCAGAGCTGTACTTTGATGTTTTAGGAAAATGTTTACAGTAATCAATCAAATTTTTATTGCACATTGACCTGTACTTTTTTGTGTTACTTGATATTTAAACCACTACATTTTACTTAATATTTGTATTTAACTATCGTGCAACTGCACTGCAAACACACACATAACTCTAGCAAAACCATTGGATAACACATTCAAGAAAAAAAGTATGTACTAGGCTTATTAAAAGAACAAATAAAATAAATTGTGCATGCCTAATAATAAAGACCACCTACATTTGAAAACTTTTTAAACAATGTCACTTCCTTAGGGTAGGATAAAGATTTGCGGAAATGAAACAGATCTTGGAACCAAGCCATCTTCATCATTTTGTCAAGTTGACAGATGGAAAAATTGCATATTGACTGTCCCTCTTTTAACAGGTGTGGCTTAAACCAGGTTACTAAAGAAAATAAAGTTTGTCATTCTTCAGTTTACATCAAACATACAATCCAGTGCTAGGCCTGTACAGGTATGCCGAATTTAACGCCCATCTGATTAACTTGCTTAAATATTTGCGGTCTTAAAAATTATTATTAGGACATATTTAGGAAATAAAAAGCTAAAAAATGGCAAATACATTGAACAGCACTTCCATATTATCTTGAATAATTATAACATATTTATATGTTAATTGCTTATAAGATGGAAGTCTTGCTCATGGTGCAATCTTTATTAAACAGCCAAACTTATAACCCATTTTAGTCATCACTTAGTATTGTTTACTACTTGGTATTGTCCTTGCTTTTTCACCCTGAAGAATGTTGGGTAAATCAAATAACACATTTGGTCTAAACACACACACACACACACACACACACACACACACACACATATATTTGTAATATTCTTAAATGTTTGTAATTTAAGTGGTGTTTAAAAGTTTGAAAACATATTCTAGATATTATTTTATAACGTGATCTAAAACATCATCACTCCCACAGTCCCACAGTCCTCCAAAGTAAATGGTTAAAAATAGAGTTTAAGGTATTATACTATGGTTAAAGTCCCACCTTTTCTAGGTTGCCATGGTTGGGTCCTTGAGCAGGGCCCTCATCCACAAATATTTGGACTTTATACTAGGGCTGCTTTGTTTCTTCTTGATCTGGACTGCATTGAATTATACAACTCCCTCAATGAAAAATGAAATTAAAATGTGAAACAAAGTGTTTCACCTAATCTCCTTTACCTTAAGCTTAATATGAGTTAAATATTTTGAAGGTTTTGTTTGTTGCTGTTAGGGTTCCTACTTTTCGCCCCGGAGCGTTGGGCTGTCCTTGCCGGTCGCCATTACAGAGCAATCGGTGAGGCGGTTTATATCCAGTGTCCAATTTATGACTTGATTCCGAACAGCTGCTTCTCCCCTCTATTTAGGTGTGGGTTTTAGCGCTGTTCGATGCCAGGTCATCTTCATTTGGTACTCCCGCCCTTACGTGCACCTTTAGGGATAATGGGTTACATCCGATGGACGTGTACGGGTGGAACTCCCGAGGTTTTTAGTATTTTTAGGGGCAATTTGAGGGTCTCCCGTCCTGTACTCGTGCGCTCCTCGCATGCCTGAGTTCACGCTCCTTTGTCGTCGGCACCCAACGAGCCTCACCCCAGCCGGCTGCCCGTCCTGATTGGGACGTGCCCCAGCTCAGCTTACTTGTGCCATATATGCACTCGAGCTCACGCTCGCCCCCTGGCGCTTTGACGCCTTTCACAATCTGTTTGCACCTCTGCGCCCTCTCCCCTCTCTTGAGCCTCACTCTAGTCGGCGGCCCTCTTGATCGGAGACACGCCCTGGCTAGAGTTGCTAGTCAGCTGCGCATTTGAATTATACATGCCACGGCATGGCTTTCCCACGCTACATGCGTGTTTAAGCTCACGCTCGCCCTCTGGCGTTCGGACTACCTTCGTGCTTCACCACTTAGGAGACGTCCCAAATCGTGCTCTCTGCACGCCTGCCCCATTGGTGCTTTGGCGCCCTCTCGCTATCAGTTGGTGTTGGTCATCCTTTTGGTTATTTTGTGTTTTGCGCCGCTTTTAATCCCCTTTTGGTTTTTCTATATTATTTTCCCATTATTATTATACGTTGTGGGATTATATACTTGTACCATGAGATGAAAATGGAGCACTTGCAAAACCATATGGACATGCGGAGGACATGCAAAGTCCACAAAGGCAGAGTCTGAAGTCAGAATCAAAATGGGGACCGTGATAAACTCTGGTAAATAGGACCCAAAGCATACACTCAGACCACAGTTCAAGGTAATACTAAAATAGACAATAATTATGACAAACGCTATAGGTAGCCTTACTCAGATGGAGGCTCAGATGGAGCCTTAGCACTCTTAGAGAAGACACACAGTTGCAGACTCTTTTAGTTTATTACAGATCAGCAGAAAGTGTTTATACAGTGAGACAACTACCTACATGTGTGTATGTGTGTGTGTGTTCACAAATCTTGTTCTTGTGTTCTCATCAAACATAGAGACCTAAGGTTAAGAGTCATCTAGGCTACACTTTCAAACACAAAATACTTTTTTTCTGTGTTATGCCAGTTAATGTTTCAATTCATCTGTTCACAATGGATACAAAAAATATTTTTTTCAAGCACATGAACCAAGTCAAACAGAGACATATTACTACATATTATTTAATTGGACTGGATGTAGCATTACGAGATACAGATGTGTGCCATTTAATGTCCACTCCATCATAATTGATTTGATTTAATGGCAGAGGTCATACGAATTATAATAGGAAACAAAAATCTTATTGACACATGTCCGTGTTACATGCTAAATATATTATATACTACGCGTGTGTGTGTGTGTAACACAGACATCCAGGAAAAGTGTACACCACACTACAAACTCACTTGTTCAGCTGGACTTTTATTAACATCCGGTTGCAAGAGTTTTCTCAATGAAGACAAACATCAGAATTTTACAATTTAAACATTTAACATCCCCCTGGTAAACTAATTCCATAGTGTTCTGTCAAACATTTCTGTAAATGGTTCACCTCAGAGCTTTTGGCATGCCGGTCTTATTGTTTTGTTGATTTTTGTTCATTATACTGCTGAAATTCCCAGCTGTGACAAAATTTAAACTTCTTTTAATGTCTGGAGGTGTTGCTTCAGTAAACCGTATTATAGATTATGATCTATTTTCTGAAAATTCTGCTGCCAGTAAAAATATCCACACAACTTGATGCTACCACACCGTGGTACATAGATAAAATTGTAATTGATACCATTTTCTTCATACATAGAGCTCATGTCAAGCTGTTTTAGTTTATCTGAGCACAGAATACGCATCCAAAAGGCTTGGTCTTTGCTCTGTTGATCACCTGCACATTACAGTCTGGCTTATTTTGTGTTGGTTTTGGAGAAAGGATTTGTTTTTTTGTGTATGAACCATTCAGTACCTTGGAAATTGCTCCTAAGGTGAAAACGGTTTGGTAAGGTTCACATTTTCTTTCATGGTCCCTGACCAAACTTAGAACTGATTCTAAAGGTAGACTTAAATGCAGTAATGATGCAATGACAACCAAACAAAAACTTGACTAATTATGACAAGTGACCAGCCAGTAGCTTGTTAAATACACTTCTGGATGGCAAATTGAGTTAGACTAGGATAGGATAGGCTCCTGAACCCTGTAACTCTGAACAGCATAAGCATGGAGGAAAAGAATAGGAAAAGGAAAGTTTACACATGTACTTTCTCCTACAAGAGGGAACTTTGGGATACCATGTCCCCTGAAAGAGTTTGTACTAAATTAAATCTCTGAACATGTAAGATTAATTCAGATCCAGTTGTTCACCAGAACTCAAAGTTTGAGCCTACAGATCTGCTACTTATTACTATGTATTTGTTCAAGCTGTCCACTCACAGGATGACAGAAAGGAAAGCTTTACTTGGATCACAAATAATGTTATTTAAAGTCACATTAGCATCAATGGCTATTCATGCCAGGAGCAAGGATATAACAATACTAGTCAAACACGCACCGGGGAATTTAGAGTAAGTAATTAACCTAATGAATGTCTTTGGAGTGTGGGAAGAAACTGGAGTGCCGGGGGAAGGCCCATGCTGACACAGGGAGGATATGCAAACTCCACATAAACTACGGGTGTCTAGAGGTAAACATCAAGAGAATAAAAAATGACCCAAAAAGCCGGCATTATGAATTATGAAATATTTTAGAATATGACTAAAAGCTAACAACTATTTGGAGAAATTGCCTCATAGTAGAAAATACATTTAAAGCCACTATTAGGTTATTATCATTTAAAGTGTGTATTAGGGAGATCTTATATGATCTTATGTTAAGTGCTTAAGTACTAACCATACACTAACAGGTGCAGATAAATTAAAGGTACAAGCATTGTAACTGCACTAACAGGTTCTAATACTGAGAATATAAAATGGTATAGTATAGTGTTCATCTGGTCTGCAGCTGTACGTTAAGGACAATGTGACATTTGACAGAAAAAATATGTATTTACCAATTTAAACATTATTTATTTTCACACAAGGAAATATTAACAATTCACCTAGGACAAAGGGCTATTGATAAAAAAACACATTTAAAGAAAGAAGAAAAAAGTATCAGTACCAGCCAAAATATGTGTCAGTAAACATTGTCATTATGAGAAAACTGTTTCTACTTAACTTCATTTTTTGTTTGAATGTTTTAATGAAACATATTAGCTGCTGCCTTTACATAAAATACATAATTCTGTTGAACTTATTAAAAACAGGTACTATATATGAATCATAATGCTGCAGTGTTTAAATAAAAACACTATAATTAGGTTTCTCAGTAGAATATCTGTTCACTTTGTGAACTGCATGAGAAAAAAATCCAGCAGTTTAAGAACGTTTCTCATCATGCAATTGCAAGGAATTTAGGAATTTTATCATCTGCAGTCCATAATATCATCAAAAGATTTTAAGAATCTGGAGAAAAGTAATCTCTGCAAGTAAGCGACAAGTTTGAAAACCAACATTGAATACCTGTGACCTTTGATCCCTCAGTTGGCACTGCATTAAAAAACAACATCATTCCGTAACAGATATTACAACATGGGCTCAGGAAAACTATAGAAAACCATTGTCAGTGAACACAGTTCGTTGCTTCATCTACAAGTGCAAATTAAAACTTTACCATGCAAAGCGAAAGCCATCTATCAACACCCAGAAACGCCGCCAGATTCTCTGGGCCTGAGCTCATTTGAGATGGTCTGACGCAAAGTGGAAAAGTGTTCTGTGGTTTGACGAGTCCATATTTCAAAGTGTTTTTTGAAATCATGGACGTTGCATTATGAAGTGCAAAATACGACAATGGAGACCCCGGTCTGTTGAGCAACTGAAGGTGTACATTAAACAAATTTGGGAAAGATTTTTTCCTACAAAGCCTTAACAATTAATGTCCTCAGTTCTCAAACATTTATTGAGTGTTGTTAAAAGGAAAGGTGATGTAACACAGTGATAAATATGCCCCCATCCCAACTTTTTTTAAACTTGTTGCAGGCATCAAATTTAAAATGAGTGAATATTTGCAAAAAATAAATAAAGTTTATCCATTTGAACAATAAATATCTTGTCTTTGTAGTGTATTTAATTAAATTTAGGTTAAAAGGGATTTGCAAATCATTGTATTCTGTTTTTATTTATGTTTTACACAACTTCCCGACGTCATTGGTATTGGGGTTGTCATACATTTGTGTTAAAATTACACTCGCCTTCATGAACATCCACCTTCTCCCTTACACATAGTGTTGTGTGTTTTTGTGAAGCAGTGCAGAGTGATATCCTGACACAGACATACTTCTGATTCATATGGCAAAACAGTGCCAGTTTTTTTCATCTGTCCATAGCACTGAGCTGTCTATCCAGGTAATGCAGTCGCCCGGTTGGTAACGCCCCATCACAGCAAGAAGGTCCTAGGTTAAATCCCAAGGTAGAGTGACTGGTTCCTGAAAGTGGTGTGGAGTCTGCATGTCCTCACTGTGTCTGTATGGGTTTACTCTGGGTACTCCGGTTCGAACACCACACTGAATACTGTAAATTGACATTGACATTAGTGTATAGATATGAGTAGTCTTGAGATAAACTTGTGTATAAATGTAACCTTGTGTGTGTTGCTGAAATAGCTACTGAAGCAACATTAAGTAATCCAAGTAAACAAACAATCTGCATGCCTATCCAAATTAGTTCTAGCATTTTTCAGTTTTGTGCTACACAGTGCCATGCATTGTGGAGTCTAGTCCTTGTTCTTGGTTGTTAACTGATGTTCTTATGTATGATACTGACACATTTTTAAGAGCCTTAATCAGGTCGGTTTCTGCAGTAGAACAGTTTTTTCTTTGTTGTCCTGATGACATGGCTTAGACCTGTACAAAATATTTGGCCTTCCATGGCCAGGCATCTTTTCTGCTCTGCATAAGTATTGAACTTCCTTACAATGCTACCAGAGGTGTTTCTAGGGATCTTCAAGTTCTTGGATATCTTCTAATAGACATTGCCTTTTTGAGTGCAATGAACATCTGCTTTCAACATATCCCTGGGTGCTGTTTATAAAAACACATCGCAGCTGAAGAAAATTAAGATTGTTAACGATGTTTTAAAACAGCAATACTATGTAGGGGTTGAATAACTGTGACATGTCAATATTAACCAAATAGCCTGCAAAAATAATAATAAAAGAAAAATAAAAGAAAATAATTCATTTAAAATAATAATTATTGACTGAATTTTTGACTCAATTTTGACTGAAAGATCTAGCTATTCTGAAAAGTTGAACATTATAAATCCTTACTTTCTTTGCTGGAGAGGTTTGTGAATATTTTGGATTGCAAGTGGATGTTTTATGTCAGCATAGCTATTTTTGTGATTCTGAATTTGTGTAGCCATTTCTATTCGTTTTTGAAAAATCTCATACATTCAACTTCTGTCGCTAAAATAAGGTAGGTGGTGGTGGAACATTGCTATGCATCTTTGCCTCATGACCATACTAGTGTATACTGATGAAATAACTCAGTACAGATGTTCCTTTTTATAAAATACAGTTGTCATATAAATTTCGGATCAGGCACTTTTATAACAAAGGCCATATGTGGTCATAAAGCTCACCTTAAGTTTTATGGACAGTTATGTTTCAGTGCTTTTCTTTAGCTCCTAAAGGAGGTCACTTTTCTTTTGAGAGCAATGTATTTGAAAAATGTATATAAAAACATTGTAGTCCTGTTCTGTTGTCCTCAATTATTATTATTTGATTAAATTGTATAGCAGTACAAATATGCAAAACAGCACAAGCTTGCATGGCCTCATGAATGACATATGATATGTTAATAAGACTACATTTATTTTTACTGTTTATTTCTGACATGTGTCCCAGATTTGTCTTTTTTATAACAAAAAACACATTAAATTGGCATTTTAAATCCTATCTCAGTAACTTTCTTATATGGTGCTGAAATCTGGTATGTATCAAACCAGGACCTCAGTCTAAACCACTAGATTGAAATACATAAGATTTTAACATTAATCAACTCAACAAGTAACAACATTTTGCGTTTTTGTGAAACAGACAATCTTTAACTATACATATATGTATTTAGATCTAACAACAAACTGAATTATTTGCACATTTTGACTGTACAGGTATTTCCCATTTAAAGTTAATCTTATGAATGTCTGCTAGCTTTAAGGGCAAAGGCCAGGAAGGACATAGAAATGTGAATATCACTCTTTTTCAAGTGCAATTCATAGAAAACTATTAGGAGTGAACCCTTGTGACTGTTGACAGAAAGAAAAATAGAAGTCTTGAAAGTCAGAAAACATGGTCTCATTCCTACGTTTATTTTCTTTTTCGGTAAGTGTTTAAAGTTTTATAAAAGATCAAAGATAGTAATCACTTTATTGTACAGTACAGTATTGTATTCAATGTATATAGTGTATATGTATATAGTTTATTCAACTAAAATAGACTGCTCACAAAAATGTGTCTATTATAAAATGAGTCAAATTTGTATTAATGAAATATTCCCTAATTTTTGTGACTATGATAATGTCTACTCACTGTCATTTTCACTCATATTCCTGTAGGTAATGCAGAAGATAATTTATGCAATACCTGTACTTACTTAACAAAAACATTCGAAAACAACAACATAATTAGAAAGGCAGCATCAATGGATTATTGGTAGGAAGAAATGGAACAGCAGTGCCTGATGATCTGGTATCGATTCCCAGGTGAGGCTGTGGTAGCCTAGTGGTACCGGACTATGGACCAGAAGGTCCAGGTTTCAAATCCCACATCTGCCACAGTTGGGCCCCTAAGCAAGGCCCTTAACCCACAATTGCTTGAATTGTAAGGCTGTATGAAAGTAAGTCGCTCTGAATAAGGGCGTCTGCTATAAATGTAAATGCTTAAATGGACGTTCTCAAAATTCTGTAATGTGTTCAGGGTGTAGCTCTGGCTTCGCCCAGTACTAACATGCATTTATTTCAAGCACTTGTGTTTTCATAGATTTTTTTACAATTGAAAGTGGAGCAATTTGATGTTATTCAAAAGTAAAATTAATTTTTACATTGCTATTGGGAATTGATCTTGAGAGTTTCTTTTGTGCAGTATCATTTTGGCAGTGTTAAATGTTCAATTTAATGATGTAGCATGTGGCTATTTGGGTGTACTCAGACATGTAACCCATATGATCGTATGGTATAAATTATGTAGGCATGCATCAAACATTAGCAGTATTTTCCTGTTTATTTTTCCAAAATAACAGCACCGTAAGTCTTTGGAAAACAATGTTCTGTGGAGGTAAGAACTCAAGCTTTCATGGAAGAATGAGGACTGAGGTGAATACAAGTGCAAGGGAACAGTTTTTTATTACAAAATAAAGAAACTGTGCAAGATGATCTATGCAATGATAGAAATACTGATGACTGGTTCACAAAACAGGGAAAGGAGGAAGGACAAGAGGAACTCGGACTGAAACCAAATGCAATATTAGGGACTGGAGACAAGCGCAAACCTGGAGCGGACAAATATAGTAAATGCAGAGCAAAGAAACTAAAGCTAACAGCCAACACAGATTACACAAAGGCACAAAGACCAAGCAAACGCATATTGACAACCAGAAATATGACTAGCTACACAAACTGCTCGAACAGGAAAGCTAAACATTTAAACCAAACAAGCAAGTTAAACATGTTAACAGTTAAGAGATCACAAAGAGCAGAAAACACCACAGTGAGAAATAGTAGTTTTTGGTGGAGAATCACATCTTGAAAACATTTACTAACTTTCACAATACCTCCTTTCTTTAGAGTGATGTTTGGTATAAATTTGTAAGACAATAAACAGATTTGAGCCGAAAATCTGAAAGGTGCTGTGGGAGACCTTAGAAATAATGTTATATGGACAGAATTTTTTATATTTACATCTTCTAGTACTTTTATTTAACTTTGTATATATTGGATCAAAACATGAACATGCAAATGCATGTTGCTCAACTTCCTTGCTCAACAAGTAAGGTAAAAATCAAGTTGAAATTAGTGTAAGCATTGTCAAAAGAGCAGAGCATGTAGTGTATGTAATGTTGTTTTAAGGGGATAATGCTGGTGGGAACAGTTAAGGCCTCCTCACTATGTTTTCCATGGATCGCTCACATTTGGGCCATCTGGTGGAACTGATGACATCACTGAAAACCTTGGCAGGTAGCTCAGTGGTCCTGACAAGCCAGTGTATGTACAGATGTGATGTTCGGTCTCCTTAGATATACATCTACTAAATTCATTGTACTTTGGCAGAACTAGACGTGACTGGGACATGAGTAGCTAGCATGGCTGCACAATAATATATGTTAATATTCTCACTGTAGTTCATTCCTACAGGAACTTTTTTTATTTTTATTTTTTTACTTTGATCACTGTGCTGTTATCCATTTAAACATATATTATAGCAATATATTATTCCTACCACTACTTCTCTAAAATTCAGATCTATAATTTCCACAATAATATTTATGTTTTTGATATGCATTTTATGTAACTTGTTAAGCAACAAATAAAATAAAATGTAGAACTAAATAAGCAAAAATAGTAAAAATAACTTAATAAATCAAATAAAAGATATTCCTTTGTTTTTAACAGTTAGGGTCACCATATTTTGGTTTTCAAAAAAACAAATTGAAAATTGTAAATTGACCTGAAATTCTTGTTCTTTGTATTTATCCTTGTAAATATATATATTTTTAAAAACTTTAGCTTTTTTCATTTGTTTCTTTCCATAGCCGTAGAAATAAAACTATAAGTATAATAAAGTATAAGTTTGTTTCACAAGTCCCTCTGTTTTGTCGAAATCCAGGCATCGCTAGCATGGGAAGCTGTTCAACCAATGCTTGTGTGTAAGGCATGAATGTCATCGACCATTTGCATGTGAGAAGTTGAGAAATATGTAGCATGTCAAATTAATTCCCAGATGTTTTCGTCAGTTTAGAAATCCCAGGTAGAAAATATTTAGATCCCATAAAAGAGGTACGGCACAGGAACAAAGCAGATTTGTGACCACCCTTTTTCAGTTGTGAGGTGTTCTTGGGTCATAGGCCAAAATGCAATGTGCTTCTAACATATCAGTCAGTTATATTTAGAAATAAAGGAATCAATATTTACAATAAGTACAATTTTTGAGAATAATTAATATTGCTGTGGAACTAACTGATAATGATACCACAAACTATGCTACCTTTTGTAATTTACCTTTCATTAATTATTTTTATGAAAGTAAGTGGAAAGTTTAAATGTAATCAACATTGAATTATATCATTTATGGATAGGACATCCTGAACATCGTCCTGGTAGAGTCCATGCCTAGTCGGTGGCATAAAGGGCAACAACCGTAGACAGGGCGCCAATCCATCATATGTCACATACTCTTAAACATTCACACTCTCATACTAGGGGTAATTCGCAGACACAAATAAAACGAATATACATGTCTTCGGACTTTGTGATGAGGACAAGGTGCATGTGTATGTGTGATATACTTACCTGTTATGTCTTCTTGTCATATGTTTGTCGTGATTTTTTGTTCATTTCTTCATGTGCTTGTTTCTTGTAAGGTTCTCTTTAGGTTAGGCTGTAGGGCCCACAGCTTACCCATTGGGGGTGGGTTAGGTAACACTTTTATGGAGAAGGTATGTCTGTGTGTTTGGGTAAAGCAGATGATTAGTAGTTGTATAGTGGTTGTATTAGTAGTTGTCAGAGGGGTGGGGCTTGACCTATAAGGGGGGGTGTACTATGGGGTTCTCACTTTTGGGGTTGAGTTCGAGCAGACTCACCTGATGCTGTGGTATGGCGCAAGGATTAAGTTAGAGCTAGACTGTATCTTTTTTTTGTCGATGTGTCTCTTCACTGCAAGTCAATAAAGTACGGCAATTTGAACTGAACTGGAAGCATCAGCGAGGAACATCCACAACTTAATACGCTCAGCCTCACTACCCAGTGATTTTGTGTCTCCCCCTGCGTGGAAGAAGGTGGGGTTCAGCAAAGCATCATCACAGACTTTGAGAGGAAATTGGTGTACCAGGAGTAAACCCACTTGGACACGTGGAGGTTAAAACTGCTCTACCTAAAATTGAACCAGGGCCTTCTTACTGTGAAATGACAATGCTACCCACTGAGCCACTGTGCCTCCTGCAGTCCATATTTAGATTTTACATTCTGCTTATTTTTTACTTATGTTTCTTATGTTGCAAATTACATTAAGATAACAAAATAAGGTAATAATAATGTGTTTATGATACAGCTACCTTCACCTTTGCCTTCCAGTGTTTGCCAGGCTTCTTAGGATTTAAGAATCTGAGAGAAGCTCTTCATTCACTTCCAAGACTAGGTCATGTTTCAAAAAGGCTGTCATTCTACAACATTCAGAGCATACATGTTTCCACCCGTCCTTTTCAAGGAAGACATCCAGGTGCTCATCCAGAATTTTTTTTTATCTGAATTTTGTATTTAAACTACATTAATACTGTGATTTTCTGGCTGTTCTTCCCATTCATACAAACCAGATCACTGCAACTGGTTAATAATATGGTAGCATGTCTGGCTTTCAGTTTTCCAACTGGTGTCTCTGTTTATTGTCTCTGCTCACACTGCCAGCCTGCTCATATAAATATATCCTCTACAGCATCAAGAAGATCCAACTATTCTACACCATGGAAGCCACCCAGTTGATTTTATAGTCTATTGTTCTATTGAACCCAGATTGAGTCCCACTGCATTAACACACACACACACACACACACACACCTTAATAACAGGGTTCAGTGAGTGTGCAAAGCAGAAACTTGCAGAATAATCAGAGATCAAAACACATTTTTGTACAGATGTCATTATGCCTGTCCAATTAACAACTCATTACAACTGATTTACATTTCCTGTGCACCTTTAAATTCAGAGGTCATTTTCAGCTCCCAAAGAACTCCTGATTATCTGGACAGACCTGGAGCCCTGTTTAATTCCATAGATGATGTTCGCTCTGTTTGGCAACAGTTCACACACCTCAGTTGGCTTCACTCAGATTCTGCTGCATACTGTCCAAGCACCATTGATTGTATTCTACCAGCAGTGGAAAAATCTCATCTCAACGTGTTTTTAAATAACAATTACATAGCTTCAAGAAAATATTGCCTTTAGAATTTTAAACATGTTTTTCACTATCTTCTTAAGGCAGCACGGTGGCTCGGTGGGTAGCACCACTTGAGAATAAGAAGGTCCCGGGTTCAATCCCAGGGTGGAGAGACCTGGGTCCTTACTGTGTGGAGTCTGTATGTCCTCCCCGTGTCTGCGTGGGTTTACTCGGGGTACTCCGGTTTCCTCCCACAGTCCAAAGACATGCGTGTTAGGTTAATATGTGTCTCTAAAGTGGCCCTTAGTGTGTGTGTGTGTGTGTGTGTGTGTGTGTGTGTGTGTGCCCTATGATGGATTGGCGCCTCGTCTAGGGTTGTTCCTGCCCTTGCGCCCAGAGTTGCCGAGTGGGCTGGCCGGTCACCCCTTGTGGATTAAGCAGAAGACAATGGACGTTTTCATCAGAGGAGAACGACCAAGGTTTGAACATAAACACATTGAATCTTGAAGCAAATGGGCTACAGCAGCAGAAAAACCGCTATCTACATCCATCGGGACAAACGCGCTCCATAAGGACAAGGCTCAGATCGTGTCTGACCGGATTATGAACACTGGATAATGAGGACTCATCATTATTTTCTGATCTTCTGAGAAGTCCTCAGGACCCGAGGAGTGTGAGCACGTGTTTCATCCTGCCGTGTTTCTCGATCATCATTTAGATCGATTGTTGTTTTCCTTGGCGGCCGTGTGACGATCAGAGCAGGGTGTGTGGCCCCGACCGAGCTGAAGCCGCAGAGTTACGAGTGTGTCGCAGGAACAGCGGGAAACACCCTGACACACGGCGTCGGGCTGAAGTCATGCGTTGTGTTTGTATCGAGCGGGACGGAAAGCCTAGAGACGCGCGTGTGTGTGTGTGTGTGTGTGTGTGTGAGGGTGTGTAAGGGTGCGTGCGAGCCTGCCAGAGCCCGAGCACGTGTGGGTGTGAACGGACAAAAGGGCCAGCGATTTGTTGTGGATTTGCTAAATGAAAACAAGTCTGCAGGACCAAACTCGAGCCTGACAGATCACAGCACATTACAGGATGATTACGTCAGAAATCAGGATCGGATCATCAGGATGGACCAGCCAAATGTTTTACATGTTTCATCTTTATAAGAACATGCACAAATCTCCTCATACTTCTCCTTCTCTGCAGAGGTTGTGTAAGGACTGGTGGTAAGAGCCAGCTGCTGGAAAAGGCAGATCCTAAGGGCCTGGGTTTGAGTCCCGTTTACAGAACACTGTGATTAGATAGCAGAGATTTCAGCCAATCACAGGGCTGGAAGGACTGGAGCAACACTGGAGCATAATCCGCTTTCTGTTGTGACCGTCCAACCAAACTGGAGAGTCTAATGCTGGCATATTAGACACAGCAAACCTTCAGAACCTGGGTTTGAACCCTGAGCCTAAATCCTGTGTTTTATTGGGAATTAAAGGTTATGCTGCTTTTCCTTCTTCTTTTATTTTGTTGTGAATTATTTGTTTAATTAATTATGTAATTACTTGATTTATTAAAAAAATGTTTTATATATATATACATGTACGTATATATATATATATATATTTTTTTTAATATATATATATATATACACTACCGTTCAAAAGTTTGGGGTCACCTAGACAATTTTGTGTTTACCCTTAAATCTCATACTTTTATTTATCAAATGAGTTGCAAAATGAATAGAAATATAGTCCAGACATTGACACGGTTA
>JAVSBV010011356.1:0-12529 GCA_033117975.1 Parotocinclus spilosoma
GTGTGTGTGTGTGTGTGTGTGTGTGTGTGTGTGTGTGTGTGTGTGTGTGTGTGTGTGTGTGTGTGTGTGTGTGACATCTGTAATTTTTATCGTAGGCACACTTCAACTTTGAGATACAGAAGCTAAAAAAAATCCAGAAAATCACATATTGATATTTTTAAATCAAACTAATTATTTGATAAAATAGAAAAAACAGCACTTAATATTTGGTACTGAAACCTTTGTTTGCAGTTACAGAGGTCAGACATTTCCTCTTGTTCCTATCCAAGTGTGCACACACTGCAGCAGGAATTTTGTCCCACTCCTCTTCTCCAGATCTTTCAGGTTTCGGCGCTGTCGTTGCACAACGTTGAGTTTGAGCTCCTTCTAGGCCACTTCAGGACCTAGAGATGCTACTTATGGACCCACTGCTTAGTTGCCTTGGCTGTGTGTTTTGGGTCATTTTTATACTGGAAGTTACAGCCCCAACCCATCGTCAATGCTTTTACTGAGGAAAGGAGTTTGTTGGCCAGAATTTTGCCATGCGTGACCCCATTCATCATCCCTTCAATTCGGTGCAGTCATCCTGTTGCAGAAAAGCACCCCCCAAAATACCCCCCCCCCCTCCATGCTTCACGGTTGGTTGTACTCATCCTTCTTCTTCCTCTAAATATGAGAGTGGAGTTCGTACCAAAAAGCTCTGTTTTGGTTTCATTTTACCACCTTCTTATGCCTCCTCTGGATCATCCAGATGATCATTGGTGAAATTAAAACGGACCTGGACATTTGCTGGAGCGGGGGGACCTTGTGTGCCCTGCAGGATTTTAATCCACGACAGTGTAGCATGTGTCTCATAAGTTATCTATGAGACTGTGGTCCCAGCTCTTTTTTTTTATTTTTTTTATTTTTTATATTTTTTTATTTTTAGGTCTTCCAATGTAGTTCTGAGCTGATTCCTGACCTTTCTCAGAATCACCCTTAACCCATGAGGTGAGATCTTACATGGATCCCCAGAGCGAGGAAGAATGAAAGTCTTGTTTTTTCTAATTTTGTATTTTTTTCTAATAATTTCACCAAATATTTGGTAATTGCTCTATAGCGCAAGCGATTTTTTTTTAAATTTTTTTTTTTGTTTTTGTTTTTTTTTTAAATTTATTTTATTTTATTTTATTTTATTTATTTATTTATTTTTTAAACTGTTTATTCTTTCGGGAATGACATACAACTTTAATATTTAAGATTGATTTTTTTTTTTTTTTTAATATGCTTGTATTAAAGTTTTTGTATTTTCTATGCTTTACTTTTTTTAGGCAAAAATAAATTATGTTATATACACCAATTAATAATTAAAATCATAAATACTACATGCATACCTATTATACCGCAGAATGCTGTGACACAGATAATTGGAAAAATGTTGCAAGGTTCTGTAAAAAAGTGAAATAATGTGAAACAACATAAATGCATATATATATATACTGCTCAAAAAGATCTTGAAGCATTCCTTAATGTAATATAATATACTGTGTGTCTGTCTGTGCCTGTCTGTGGTGATATTAGTCGAACTCTGTCAGAATTGTTCAGCCGTCTTGATTTATTTGAGTAAGGTAGATTTTGATTTTTCTGAAGCCGTTTTATGACAGTAAGTATGCCAGTTGCTTACCTCACAGGAAGTGCCTTGAGGTTATATAATAAGCTCTAAAGAATGTTTTCTCAGTGCATCTATATGATAAGAGGTAATCATATATGATGATCTTGGGCGGAAATAACATTGTGGTATGTTACATGACCGCAATGTATATAGTGATTGTTGTGATTTAAAAAAAATGCACTTTAAGCATTTTATTCTTTCATGAATGCACCTATACCATGATCGGGCATTGGGTCCAATACTGTGCTCATATACTCATACAGTTAATCCAGTACATGGCACCAAATACCAATATACAGCTATGTAATTTTGAGCATCTAGGTGAAGAAGTCAGCAGTATTGTAAATATTTTAGCATATGTGATAGTTTAGCACAGCTGAATGTTAAACGTTGCAAGCACATGATTTTAACTTGTCATAGTCAAAGTGAGGAACATCTGAAATCAAACTCCTACTGAATCGTCTTTGTTATTTAGATTTTTCAGTTAGGCTGCAATTTTTATTACTAGTTACTATGTAACTTTTGCATGTACATAATGTTATGTTGACCGGGAAACATATGCTTATATTAGTGTTATTATGATTATTTAATAGAAATGTAGAAAGTTTTTAAATGTTACCTGCAAATTAGTGCAATCGTTCAAACACCAGTGTATGTAACTTTTGCATGTACATAATGTTATCTTGATGCTTTTGAGATCTGTTATTCACCTATTGTTGGGTTAGAGCTTTATTCTTTATTCTTTCTCCCTTGACTGAGCTAAATCAGGAAAAGTGTGCTTGTTTGGACTGTGCTTGGTTATGGTATTTGTTGGCCAGTCAACAGGCTTGCTGTGCTTGAACACCTGTTGGGCTGTCGGCTGTGCTCTCCACATCATGTACAGTGGAAGCTATTTCAGTCATACATATTACTTAGTTCATTGTCATCTCAGTAAAGAATCTCCCAAAAGGTTTCAAGCAGTTATGTGCATCTTAAAATCCTTACAAATCAAAGTAGGATTTCTAAGCTTATTGGGGAATGCCCAAAATCATATGACAGGTGTTGCTCTTACCACATGACTTTTGTCAAAACTGTACGTTCATGCTTGAACAGTTTGACTACATTTGGTACAAATAGACTGGGTTTGTACAAGCAGATGAATTACAGCTGAAATCTTTTTTTTTTTTTTAACATTGATTAGTTTTAGACTAACCCACTACTGAATGAACTAATCCTCATGTCCAGAAGAACACCGCCATCTTGCAAACCTCTCAGAAGTAAACAAAACCTACATGGAGCATACGGTAGTGACTGGTAACCTAAAGTTGTTGTTCATGTGAATGTGTAGTAAATGACAGAGGCAAAAAAAAGACTAATAATTGAATGGTTTCCTGTGGAGAAAACTGTGGATGCAAGAGCGGAACCAAGGGGTGTCGGACCGTGATGTTTGACTTTACAGACAGATATCTGCAAAATGTTTAAATTGTCAAAGGCACTGTTTAACTGTCTGTTAAACTGACTTTCTACATGATTTGTGAAGCAGTACTCTAATTTAAGGCAGCTTATATTGCGTACTAATGCTTTTGTTATGACCAGATTGTCAGTGAGTGCTTTATTAGGTTCACGTTGCTGGATTACGTGCCATTACCTATTGCCTTTTTCTTTAATTCCCCATGTCATAGATTCAACAAGCTGCAAGAAACATTTCCCAGAGATTTTGGTCCATTCATATTGACATGATAACATCATGCAATTGCTGCAGCCTTGTCAACTGCACGTCCATGACTGTTCTACCACAATAGTGCACTATTGGATTGAGAGCTCATGACTGTGGCCATCAGAGAACAGTGAAGTCATTGTTTTGTTCAATATACCAGTTTGAAATGACTGGAGATGATTACAGTATTTTCTTGCTGGAAATATCCATCAAGAGTTATACAGGGGGAGTCATGGGGATGGACACGATCAGCAACAATATTCAGGCAGACTGTAGGGTTTAAATGTTGCTTAATAAGTATTCAGGACCTCAGAGTATGGCAAAATGTCTTCTACACCATTACACTACCACCACCAGCATGATCCGTTTATACAGCAGAATGGACCCATGCTTTAATTTAGCAAATTCTAACCTTGCATTTAGAACGTCGCTGCAAGAAGAGACTCCTCAGACAATGCAATGTTTTTCAAATCTTTTATTGTCCAATGTGGGCAAGCCTGTTCACATATCAGATTCATTTCAGATGTCATTAGTCCCATATGGAAGTGGCTCAGATTTGCAGAATTGCGGTGGCTTGAGTGCTTTTCAAAACCCGTCCAATACTTCTACGACAGAATCCTTGCATGGCAAAAGAAAGAAATAATGGAGGACTTGCAGAGCTGGTGAACACAAGAAACTTCAAATTTGTATAATATATTTGGACTGATATCCACAATACAACCGACTACCGCCATTCATTTTATTTTTTATTAAAACTACTGGTTAAAATTCAGTCTGGATACCAATTGCATGACAAGTCTAAACAAGGTCTTTGAGAACAATCATTCTTCCTGCTTGCACTGTTGTGCAAGGTTTCTGGAGTGCAGGATACAAGGGATTAAAGAATAAAGAATTCTGTACAGGCAGTCCTGGTTATCGGTTTCAGTATTTTCGTCTGTCAAATTTTGCTTTCTGTTTAATATTAAGCTCAAGTTTGAAATCAAATTTGCTTTCATGCTGCGTTCCCTGGGACCAGAGCAGTTGTTTACCATCCCAGGTCCTCCCCACTACCCGCGCAAGGGAGCTGTGAAGGACTTCTTTGTATAGGGCTGTTGAGAGTCTGCCTACATCCACATTTTGCACACACAGTGCCATCCAGTGCCTATTTCTCCATCACACAACCTCTTTGTCGCTTTCCTTGCACTCTCTTGCTCTCTCACTCATGCCCCATGCCTCACTCTGCTGGGTCTTTCCTCTACGACTCCATGCTGTCGTCTAGTGTGCATGTGGGGTGTAGGATTCCACTAAAAAAGTGCAGTCAATATAGGATTGGGATTTTGCTGTCACACATTAAAATGTGCAAACATATTATAGCCTAGCACACACTGTAAAATGTTTATAGAGGCACACTGATGCTGCAATGGCAGTCTCTCCTTTACTCATGGCATTGGACAGAGGGTGGATTACAGTGTTTTTTTTCCCCTGTTGGCACCAACCAATAAATGGCATCATCAATCTCTATAGTCAGTCTAAATTTTGAAACAGTACATATCTCAGTAATCAGTTCATAAACATCATCTGAAGTTGCAGTCTCTGTTGTTAAATGATCACAATGAGAAGCTTTAGTAGTTTATTACTAAAAAGTTTTAAGCATTTTTTTTTTAAATTCCTTTCCTCACTGTAGGTCTGAATAAAGCTACAGATACATACTTGAGCCCTGCTCACAGCAGTGTGAGAGTTTCCAGAGGAACTGGGTTAATTTGACCTAAACCGTTTCCTTTTCTTCTTTGACCCAGCCCACTGGCCAGCCTCATCAATAGCTTCAATTCATATGCCTTTTTTAATCTGTGGTGTTCTTCTTCTTATCTGCCATCTTCAAGCTGATTCTACCTTGTGATGCTTGGGATTTGGGAGAAAAAAAGTTCTTATGTACAGCTGCTCAAAGCACTGGGACTTAAGTGAGACATACTGTTCTGGACCAGAATGCCCACAGACCTGCCACCTCAGGGCATGCTGCCATTAGTTCCACTCTGGAAAAAGGCTAAATTTAGTGTTGTCGTGGAGTTATGTTTTAAAGGTTGTTCAGCTTATGCCTTTTATGTATCAGTCTGATGATCAAAACAAATTCAAATTCACAGCAACTATTTTAAATGCTGCCAATTTTTGTTCTGTTAGCATGCTGTCTGGGGCTGAATCTGAACTTGGTCTATAGACCCTAAACGTTTTGAGAATACAGGTATATGTTGCTTAACCTTCACAGTGCGTTCCTTGAAATGTGATGTTTTGTGATCTGGATTTTGTTGGAACGCCTTATTATAGACCGTATTTGGCAATAGTTTATTGTATAGTGTAGTATACCAGGTATTAAATTAAAACCACATACTGCTTTGTTTAAGATCACCATTGACCAGCACATATTGATATTCTACTAGTCTATACAGTCGATTCCCGTCACTGGGACCAGCCGCTTATTCGGACCAAATCCTAAAATACCGAAACAAATCCTATTAAATACGTGTAATGTTATTTGCTTATTTGGACCAAAATTCCACTTAATGTAATGTCCGTGAAGAAACTCTCTCTGGCATCACTACATACATTGTGTTGTAGATTGTTTCAAAAAACTTGTTTGCAAATTTATTTTTCAGTGAATAAAGTTCGTAAGCAACAGTAGTTCTTGTTTGTACATTCACTATACGTGTAAATCGCACAATAAAGATTTAATAAACATTCAATAGGTTTATTATGTTTAATACCTCCCGTCTTGTAACATAGGGCATGTTCGTTTAATAGGATTAGACTGTTATTTTATGACCAAAACGATCGCGTCCCCATGTTGTCACATTAACCGGAATCGACTGTTTATCTTTTTACTATTTAAGATGGGTTAAATTTTACCTCACTGTAAATCTACATGCAGCATAGTGCTTTGCTCTGCCTATCTTTAGCTGTTTTGTTCTTTCTCTTTATCTTGTATATAAAATGAGGAGCTTTTAGATCAGGTTCTGCTGTGTGATCATGCAACACATTTGTATTTACGATGTAAACATGTTTCTGAAGCGATTAGGTAACTGACAAGTGCATGTCTCTATAGTGTGCTGCAATTTAAAAGTATAGTTTTTCTCTGCTTGTTTGTTTTTCTGCTGTGCTGCACTGCAAAGATGCAGCTTTTCTTAATTTGGTAGTTTCATCTCCTGCGTGGAGTCAGCTTGCCTAATCCACAATTGTCCTGTGTTCCATACAGTTCTTGCTCTGTCCAGATCCAGCACATGTAATTCACCTGCTCACCATGATCTCAGTGCTTATTAGAAATCCAGTGCCGGCCAAACGTTGCTCAGCACCTAGTCTGCTCACGCTGATGCTGTATGTGTTTAATACATCTTTCTACACGAGGCTGTGCTCATTACAACTTCCCTGCTACAACAGCAAGTGTTTAGACTATTACCGTTAAGTCTATCAGACTGTGGTAGCCAAGTGGGTAAGACACTGAACTATGGACCAGAAGGTTCAGGGTTCAAATCCCACCTCTGCCAAGCTGCCACTGTTGGCTCCTTGAGCAAGGCCCTTAACCTTAACTTCTTGGATTGTAAGATTGTGTCAAGTCGCTCTGGATAACGGTGTCTGCTAAATAAATTGTAAATGTATTATTTAAATGATTTGGTCTAATTCTTGCATATATCATCTGGGACATCCAACGAGGTGTGGTCTCTTTTTGAGTCCTACTAAAGTTTCTTCCTCGAAAAGCTTAGGGACTTTATTTCTTACCGTTGTCACCATGGGGCTTGCTCATTTTGGATTTGGCCTTGGATAACAGGGAATTAGAAAATTCTAAAGCTGCTTTGATAATTTATGAATAGTGATGTACACACATCTGACTTTCAATTTGTATGTGACTAGGTTACCTTATAGCCTTAAAATTAGGAAAATACCCTTATAGGACTACACGCACGTGAACAGTCTGAACAAACGTTATGCAGTACAGAACTGTCCGGAATTATGAAGAATTTATTTGCTTTTCACCTACTACATTTTCTCTTCAGTGTTGTTGGTATACTTGCTTAACGTGTGATTGAACTGAGAATGATTATAAAAATATGAATGTGACTGTTAGCACAATGTAGTAACCATAGTAATTCTCTTCAACTGGGTTTGACTAAAATATTAATTAATTGCTTTGTAGTTGATTTCCCTTAAGTTTCTGAAGTGTTTATAAACTCACCCATCTCTAAAGTGATGTGATGTGGTTTTTTTCAGGGGCTTTAATGAGGGCAAAAGCAATTGTTCCTGATATAAAGAAGCTGCAATGTTCTGAACTTTATCTAAATGTGGAGTTTGATAACTGGGGTAGTGGAGCATCCCTCAGGTGGGATGAAAGAGCAGAAGAGAGAGAGAGATTGATGGCGCACATAAGTCTGTGGGCCGTTGCCCTCCCTCTGGGCCTTGGAGTGTGATATTGGTGTCCTCTTTCACTGGCCTGTTAATTCTGCATGTTATTGTTGTCTTGTGTGCAAAACCAAAACCTCATCCTGTCCTCTCTCTTTCTCTCTCTCTCGTGCTCTCTCGCTTTCTTTCACTTTTTCACACTTGCCAAGAGATTTTGCCCGCATAATGTCAGATTGACCTTTAGCTGACCCAGTTTGTGTTTTGGAAGACTGTGTTGGCGATTTTCAGTGTATTGTTCACTTGGACACAGAGATTATATGAGATTATCTGCTTATCTCGTTTAAACACGCACACAGACATACACTTGTGGAAAGTCTCTCAACCCTTCATCAATGTCCTCTCCACTGTGTTTGGGTTTGTGAGAGCATGTTTAAACAAACCGATGAATGAGGCTTGTGTGTGTGTGTGTGTGTGTGTGTGTGTGTGTGTGTGTGTGTGTGTGTGTGTGTTAATTCGTTCAGGATGACACTACGCTGCAGTGTAGCAGTGAGAGAGATGCAAATTAAGGTTATCATTAACCCAGAGACAGTATTAGTAGCAGTGACCTAAGAATGTGCCATTTGTATGTCAGCTGCGTTTTGTCTCTTGTACTTCCCTTAGTGGATTATCTAAAAGGGTTCGTTTTTTCTGCTCTTTACGTACCAGGAAAAAAAAATGCAAGTTTTTTTCTGTTTCCACAAATTCTGGTTTTGTTTTGCTATAAGGCAAGTCTTACTGATAATAATGGTGGCTTACAGACCCAGCGTTAGCTTTATATAATAATTATAATAAAAATAATTATATAAATAAAGGTTATCTCAATTATTACCTGGTTTAGCCTGTTATAGCATGCTATGTTGTCGCAATTATACCACAGCTCTGTTATCTGTTGTTAGTTTTTAAGATAAGAGGACAGGAAAAAAAAAAAACTATTTCTTATCAACATTCCGCTAGGTCACCATTCCATTTTTATCAGCATCCTGTTGCTAAAACATCATCAGACTATGCCCTTCAGTCATAATAGTGGATGTTCACAATAACTGTTTATTATATAGACCAGAGCTAGACTGTGTGCCCCCAAGAAAGCATAAAAGGTACTGCTCTCAACATCTTCTACCAACAGAAGAAACTTTGCGAGAGATCTCGGTTTTAACAAAAATCTAGCATACCATTTTAGGATTATTTTGTGGTTATACATTTGGAAAACAAAGCTATTAATGTTAATTTTTATCAAGCAGAAATGTAAAGGGAAAGCTATGGAGCATGAGCAGTTTAGTCGCATTAAGAATTGGACATAAATAAACCTCCGTTCATCCATGGATGGTATTTAATTAAAGAGACAGAGTTTACACCAGCAGACAACATCTTTGTGATTGTTGTAAAGAAAATAAAAAAATAACGGCGGTAAGGGAACCAGTGAAGCTGCTAAAGCTGTTTTCTTTCTAGTGGAATACATTTAACAGACCAGAACATTCGATTTACTGTATTAACTTTAATGAATAAGTTTCTCCAGCACATTGAAATTCCTGTTTATAAGGTGACAAAGCGTTAGCTCTTTTAAAGTATCAGGCTGGTCATTGGTAGCTTTATCTTCCAAGTTTAAATCAAAGCAAATGTTTTAAAAGCCAATAGATTTTAGAAACTCATTATTGTTCATTTTGGCAGTCTTTTACTCATAACGTTGCTGCTTTATGTGACTTGAGTATGTTGCAAAGTAATACTTAGAGGGTCAAAAGTGCCATTAAAGTTCAGTATTGGCACTCCTAGTCAATCAAATTGCAGGGTCAGGACTGACTGTGGTATAATAAGCAGTAAAACATAACATGATGCATTTGTGCTTATCGTAGTGTAACACTCTTTTAGATTTCATCAGTTTGAGCTAGACTAGCATGGCAGGTTGCTAACTTACAGTTTAAGATTTTAAGCGAGTGGAACGTACACTTGTGAAACTTGGTTTCGTTTGTTACTGTTGCAATCCTTTAAATGGATTAATATGGTGCCCCTTGGCATGCCTCTCTAGTATGTGATACATATTTGTGGGTGGTTGCATTATGTAGTAATTAACTGGAAAGCATGTTCTTTCAATGTGAAGGTTCGTCACAGACCTATTAGTAAGGCTCAGCACTCAAGCCCTAACATCCAGAGCTTTCTTGCTGTGTGGGTGTTCGTCTTGTGCTGGTTGATTACAGTCATTATTTATGCTGTGTAGTCATTGTGCAGCTTCACTGACTGCGATATGGCTGATATTGCCCTTCGTGCAAATGTCTTCCAGTGGCTGCTGGATCTTTGACCCAGCAAGGAATTCAGATGTTATACATGTCCTATCCAGTTACTGTATGTCTATGCATTTGCCATCTGCTGTGGAAATGCATTATGCGTATGTAAAAAGGCTTGACATAGGAGGACTATTGACGTAAACTAAGTGGCCTGTAAACGCTTCACTTGCAAAAGTAATACTCTGTTGTGGATCGTGTAATGGTGAGTTACTGTAGTTAATAAATAGTGATTTAGTCTCTTGTGTAAGCTGAATATGGCAGCGAGGTCTTCTAGGACATACAGAGTCCAGAGACTGGGAACACATTGCACAAACAGACATGTGAAGTAAAAGTAAGTGGAGCTGATAAAATTTGCAGTGAGTGTGGTGGTGTGTGTAATAAAGTGTGTTTGCATGAGACCCTTTCAGTTTTTCACATTTTGTTGAGGCATTGTGCTTCAAAAAGGTTCAAACCCACAAGGTTTGCACACCTGGATTTTCTGGCAATTTTTGTGTTTGTATCCTCTTGAGCTCTGTCAGGTTGGATGGGGACAGTCGATATACCGCCATTATCAGTTCTCCAGCCACAATTTAGCTGATCTCAGCCATGTGCCCAGCTGGAGCCAACCAGGTCTCAGACCCATGCCAATCCAAACCTGACTGTCTTACCAACAAACCCAGTCAAAACTGACTTCCAGGGATGATCGATTGGATTCAAGTGAGGGCTGGACCACTCAAGTTTATTCCCAGCATTGTTCTCTTGGTTTTGTGCTTAGGGTATTTGTCTTGGTGGAAGTTGAACTTGTTCTGGAACTAGAACTGAGCTTTGGATCAGATATCTCTGCTAAGGGAAAGCTAAATGGAGCAAAGTACAATGACCAGTCTGTTTCACTCACACACAGATGGTTTATTTTTTTGTTTTATTTGTTTTTTTTTTCTTTTTTATACAAACTCTAGGTGGGCATTAATTACTGAGGATTCTGCCCTAAAGTGATAGTTGACGTTCTGAAATTTTCATCCATCTGCACACAGCATCTTTAAAGTGTAGCCAGATTGGCCAGTGGTTTGATTGGTCATTTGTTTTACCAAGGTCCTTCTCGCTTGGTTACTTAGTTTGGTGGGTTGGACAGCTCTAGGAAGAGTCCATCAACTGAATTTATCAGAAGTGGACTCCAAACCATAAATACAACAGGACATATGTTGTGCTTATACAATACCCAAATTTATAATTTCATAAGTGTGCATGTGAGTGTGGGTGTGTTGTTTAGTCAATATCCAGCACTCTACACTATCCCATGTAGCATTACTGAGTATGGTATACAATACAAAAACAGCATCCAGATTCCAGTAATTGTGCAGAATGTTCTATGGACGTGTATGTTTATGTGCAGTGCCTGGCCAAGGAATATTCTCCAAAAAGAAAAATGGAGGCAACAGTTTGGAAACGGGGAGGCAGATTAGCTTAGTCGAAAGGCTGTCACAGGTTAAGGTGCATGGGCAATTGTGAAACGTCCTAATGAGCTGTAAAGTGCCTCAAGCATCATCAAGTAGGTAATCAGATTCAACCTCATGCTGCTCATCTCTATTTATGCCCCCTCATCCTCTTGCTGTTCACAACCACCCCCTCCTCTCATTATATTTGGCTTTCTTTTATTCTTACTGTTAATCTCCTCCCACTCTTCTTTTCACCTCTATCAAGATAGACCTAATGATAGGGCAAATGTGAGTATTATCAAAGGGTGTTGATGATCTCTTCTTCTTGGACAAACAGACATGTGGGTCTGACCTGTGGTTGACCCAGAATTAACTATGGTAACCACTGCTCTATGTTGCTACCTCTCTCTCTCTCTCTCTCTCTCTCTCTCTCTGAAGTTGCTTGGTGACAGTCTGGCTAACACACATCCGAAGCCATTGAATAGTTGGTTAGGTACTTTAAAGGGGTGAAGGTAAGTCAGTTCCGAGAAATTGCGTTCCAGCATAAGAATGCATTTAAAATCTTTGGAGCACACAACCCATAACTGGAAGCACTTTATAGGGTCAAGCTGTGGGAATAGATGTAGTGGTGTTTACCCCTAAAGACCACATCGTTATTCAGATGACTGAGTCGAAACATCTCTGAAATGGCAAAATGTAGTTGTTGACCAGGTAAATCTCTTAAAACCTTTTGCATCATGTACCTTCTTACTGATTGGTTGGGAATGGTTTACAGAGTCCAAGGTGTTGCCATGTACTTCAAATTTCCCCTGATCTCAGTCCGATGTCTTTGCCTGCGTGTCTAGGCGTGTCCTGTCTCTCTGTCTTTCTGTGTCCTTGTTTGTGTCTGTAAACTGTCTGTACTTTGTTGCTTTGCACACACAGGCAATGTTTGTTTCTCTGTGTTTTCTCTCTCTCTCTCTCTCTCTCTCTCTCTCTCTTTATTGTGTGTATGTCTCTCTCTCTCTCTCTCTCTCTCTCTCTCTCCCTCTCGCTCCCTCTCGCTCCCTCTCTCTCCCTCGCGCTCCATGCACCTCAGAGCTCACGCTCGCCCTCTAGCGCTTCGGCGTCCTTT
>JAVSBV010011374.1:0-12527 GCA_033117975.1 Parotocinclus spilosoma
GAAAAAAACTGTGCTTTTCTTTCAAAAATAAGGAAATTTCTAAGTGACCCCAAACTTTTGAACGGTAGTGTATGTTTCTGGTACTGCCGATGTCTCTGGCCCTAGATACTGCAAAGGTAGCACGGTTCTTACTTTGTGACCCTCTTTCTAATGCCCAACACTACTCTCAGTAAATTTTAGAGATCAAACATTCTTCCTAAACACGGCTTGGACATTGTCCCACTTTACCTCTTGCTGTCAAGAGTTGCTCTCCATGGCTTCTACAAACCCATCCCATACCCTAGATTTAGCTTCTGAAACTGCCAAAGATGCAATCTTTTTGGGATGCCAGTACCCATTCAGTGAATCAAAAGTTAGCCAAACCAGCCACGCTCAAAAAACCTCCTTCTTCCTTTTAATGGCTTTCCTCACCACTGGCACCCGCCACCAAAATCTTGGGTTGCCACCATAAGCTTCAACAAGCATCTGGTGGTGAATGTAGCTATATACTGGCCACAGAAGTGCTCGAAACTGAGCTTCCACATTATGATTATAGGATCAGTCGAAAGGCTGAATTTATTTGACAGATATTTTGAGATATACACTGTCACTTAATTATTTATTATTTATACTCAGTCCTATCGCAGATTTTTCTGCAACCAATTTCTTGGTATATGTTAGGTGAAATTATTTGATAATTTCCATTGTTCATTACTTACACTGTAAATAAAACACACTCATAGTTTCATTTAATTTTGTATCATTTTTACATAATTTCAACATTTCCTTGTTTGAGTTAAATATTGTTTTTATTTTATTGTAGTTCGTTGTTGGACAGTGCATTGACTTAGTTGTACAAACTGCTATCGTTAGTGGCAACAATGTGGAGCTACATCTGCAGCTGTAGAAAGGATTTTCTCCTGCTTAAAAAATCTTACACCCACAACACAATAGGCCAATGTCATCTAAGCAGCCTAGATCTGCTGGCCATTGAGAGGACACTGGTCATGTCTGTGGAAAATGATAGGGTATACTACTTGGTATGATAGGGTCACAGACCATTTTCTTGAAATGTAATACAATTTACAAAGGGCACAATTTAGGCATAAATAAATTAAGCTGTCAATGAAGACACACAGAAGACCAATAATGTGTGGCCCAGTGATGCTGACGCTGTATTGCAGGACTGCTTTGGCTGTACAGACTGACAGGTCTTCAGGGAGGCTGCTGACAGTGAAGGGAAGAGATGTGGAGGATTACACATCTGCTGTCCTCAGGAATATCAGTATAAGTGTGAAGGATGTCACCACCACCAAGACTGTGACTTGCTACCCAAACCAAAAACCCTGGCTAAATGGGTTCAGAGGTGTGTTCTATACTTAAAGCCAGGGACGCTGCCTTCAGATCTGGTGACTAATATGAGCTCAGGAGGGTGAGAAGAGAGTTGAATGCAGGTGTTAAGAGGGCAAAAGCTGCATATTCTCAGAAAATCCAGGGACGCTTCTCCTCCCATGATCCACGGAGCATGTGGAAGGGCATTAAGTGCATCACTGACTGCAAATTCAGAGATGCACAGTGCCCCAAAGACTCCTCCCTGAGGCTCCTAAGGCTCTCAACAAATTTTACACCTGTTTGAGGACCCTGACACCCCCCAGCATCAGACTCAACCCTTCAGCTGTAGAAGAGCCCCTCAGCGTGACACCAGCAGAAGTAAGGAGGACTCTTAGAAGGATCAATCCCCACAGAGTTGCTTTTGCAGGCGGGTGCTAAGGGATTACGCCGATCAGCTGTGTAAGGTCCTGGCAGGCATTTTCAACTCTTCCAGGCAGTTGTTCCCACATGCCTGAAGACCGCCACCATCATTATCATCATCACCATCACCATCCAAAAAGTTACGCAGTAACTGGTTTGAATGACTACTGGCCAGTAGCCCTCACACCGATAGACACAAAGTACTTCGAAAGACTGGTTATGAACCACATCAAAGCCACCATCGACGTCACTGTGGATCCAAACCAGTACGCTTACAGGAAGAACCGATCCACGGAAGATGCCAATTCCTCCGTGGTCCACACTGCTCTCACCCACCTGGAACAGAAGGACTCCAATATCTGTATGCTCTTTGTGTACTTCACATCTGCGTTTAATACAATGAGTCCACAGACTGTGATCAGCAAACTTTTCACACTTGGGCTGAGCTCTTCCCTTTGCAGAGGGTGGTGAAGGCTGCACAAAGGATTGTTGGAGTCAACCTCCCCACCACCATGAACATACACCTCTCAGGCAGGAGACTCTGGAGCATTAAGTGTAGAACAACAAGACTGAGAAACAGCTTCATCCTCGAAACGGTAAGATTTCCAAACTTTTCTTAGACAACACATTGCACTGACACTTTCACGGATACTAAGATACTTTACCCACACTATGACACTATCTACACCTGGACGTTATCATATACTGCAACCATTAATACTATTGATGCGGCTACCGAAACATGCATTCCACTGTACTTGATTCATGTTGCTGCTGCTTTTTACTTTTTTTATTTTACTATTTTTGTCTTTTTTTAAGATTGGGTGTAACTGCGGCTGTGTGATCAAAATATTGTTCCACTTCATGTACCATGTGATAAGAATGACAATAAAGCTTCCTTATCCTTATTAGCCATCTTGTTTCCAATCTATTGCTAGCTACTTCAGGCCTCTTCTTAAATATTATGTCATGCTGTGTCATGATGTAATCTAATACCTTTTATACAAGAGAGACTGTATTGACTTGTTATGGTTGTGGCAGTTGCAGTGTCCAATATGTGTAAGTTTAAGAGAAAATGGCAACTTACAGAAGCATGAGTGAGAACAATAGTAGAACTGAAGGTTTGAAAATGGGGTCCTCAGGAATGTAGTTGACCTTGTAGTGCCTGCTAATATTACTTTTTATATATTAAATATCTGATAGTGGTGACGAATATGTGGTACACAGTTTGGGAAACCACAAAATAATAATAAATATTGCTCAAAAGTCACTGTTTGTAGAATGTAATACATACACAATACACTCTTTATTAATAAAGTTATTATTAATTATTATTATTATTATTATTATTATTAATTATTATCTTTTATCTGAGAGCAAGTTATTTTGTAGACAAAGAGTCAGCATATAATCATTAAATTAATACAAATTCAAAATAAACCTATAAAATTACCTAACATGTGGGCAAATTCCTCTGAGTATAACCTTGATTCTTTTTATTCTTTAAAATGTTCTTAATTTAAATTAACACTTAAATGAGAAACTAGCACTTTTTATAGTGAGGCATGTTTTTGCCAGTTTGCAAGTTTCAAGAATTAGTGCATTTATCAAAAATAATTATTAAAGTTTACCAGTGGTACTCAGTGCAACAAAGAGTGGGGACAGAGTCTGTGTGCATCACGATTGAGATTAGAAAGCCCTCCATATTAAAGTGCCTATTACCACATTTCTCATTTATTCATGCCAAAATCATTTTATGGTTCCTGAGCATAAACGACAATGGCACCCGTACTAATTATCAACTGATGACCAGACAAATGTATTCAAGAAAATAAAGTGATCCTTAATAATATAGGTCTTAAAATATATGTATCATCAGACAGTCTCTAAGCATCATAATATCATTGTAAGCAATCATTTTCTCTTTTCCTATTTTATTAATAATAATAATTAAAGTATTGTCAGCAGACACGTACCCAAACATACCTTATTTATACAAAGCAAATAAGATTAGAACTGGCTAAAAAAAGTTTTGAGATTAATTTGTTAAGCATAAAAATTCTGATGTTGTTTAGTCTTACTGGTGATAAATAACAATGTTGACACAATGATTTTAGTAAGGAATCTTTGTAGAGCATAATGGTTATTTTACCCCACAAATAAATGTGGTTTCCAGATGTTTATGAATAATTTAGTTAGTTAGTGTCTAATCATCATGATACTCAATCAGTGGTAGTTTCATCAATAAGAACATGGATTTAGAGTAATAATTTCATTCATTGTGAATATTACTTATGAGTAAATATGTTTTGAAGTTAAAGTATTTGTTTAAGGCCTTCTCAAGCTCACAGAGTACAGAAGTCAGGAAAGATAATTATTGTGGAGTAAGAGCACATTCTGGCACTGAAATATGTAAATGGAACTTTGATTATCTTTATTATTGAGTAACTAATCAGAGAATCACACTAGATTGTAGGTTTCTTTTCTCATATTGTATATACTGTATGTCTGTTAACTTCCCTAAATATATCACATGGGTTTACTGAATGGTTGTGCTTACTTTTGTGCCCGATAGCTGGGATCCAGAAACTCTGCAATAACCTTATGTCCATAGCAGCTGTAAGCAAACATAGCACAAAGACCTAAAAGAGAACAGAACATTTTTTAATCTTAGTGCATATAAATATTAAAGCTTTGCTTTAAATTTTGCAGAAAGTGAAATAATAAATATTCACCTGATATGAGGTAATTAATTCCTGCAACAAAGGTAACTCTTGCATTTACAACATCAGACCCGCCAAGTTTGGTACACTTCATCCCCACTAGGGCCAAAATAGCTCCAAACAATCCCAGGATTATGGCAATGATGATCAGAGCTCGGCACAAATGTATGTATGCTGTTCAACAGTACACAATACAATTACACATAAACACAAATACATTTGCGAAATACTTCTTTAAATAATTAGTTTACTGGTGATACTAGCAAATACCACATCATTGTTATTGTATGTGTCACTTGTTTTTCACCTTGCTTTCTTAATACTGGAAACATGTGATCTGGTTTTCACTTAGACACCCCCAATTTTAATTATTCTTTTTAGTAGTCCCTAACATTAATAATAATAATAAGTTGCATTTATATAGCACTTTACTAGTTCCCCAGGGACACTTTACAAATCACAGAGAAATAAAATAAAAATAAAAAAACTCTATGGGAGGGTGGGGGAAGGGAAGTACTGACAGAAAGAAAAGATTGAAAGAAAATATTGGTTTTAAGCTGAGTCTTGAAGGAAGAGTATGAAGAGTAGAGTCGAAGAGATTGATGAAGGGCATTCCACAGTTTTAGGGCCATTAAACTGAATGACCTGCCACCAGCAGTGACACTTTTGTATTTTGGGACCTCCAAAAGACCAGTGTCAGAAGACTTGGGTGTTTGTCTTGGATTATAAGAATGCAAAAGTTGTGATAAATAGCCCGTGGCCAGACCATTAAGGGATTTCTAAGCCAGGAGCAAGATTTAGAAACTGTATTCACAGGGGGGATGGGTAACCAGTAAAGATGATGGCGGACTGGTGTAATATGAGCTGATTTTGGAAAAATAAGAATACTATTATTAACAGTGTCAAATGCAGAACTAAGTTGACCAGAGTCTACAGCAAGGAGAAGATCATTTAACACCCGTAACAGGGCTGTCTTAGTACTGTGCAATGCCCGGAACCCAGACTGGAAAGGCTCAAAGAGAGCATTGTCTGTCATGTACGACTGCACCTGTTTGGTCACTACCTTTTCTAACATCTTTGCAAGAAATGGTAGGTTAGATATTGGTCGATAATTATTAAGGTTATCTACATCCAGAGCAGGTTTTTTGAGGATTGGAGTAATGGCAGGTGTTATAAGGTATAATGGGACATGACCAGTCAGAAAGGACCTGTTGATTAGATGTGATATGGGAGTAGTTAAGGGTGAGAAGCAAAGAAGGAGCAGGGTCAGGGAGACAGGTAGAAGGATTCGATTTTGAAATAAGTACTTAATATCATCTGGATTAGTAGGGGGGGAAGTAGGCAATGCTTTGTGTTCAGATAGATATTATAATGATTATGTGGAGGTAGAGCCGATAAAAACTGCTGGTAGGTTTTGTGAATTTTGGCACAAAAAATGTCAGAAATACTTCTTATTAATCAGTAATCAGTGGATGGGGGTTTAATGAGTATATTAATTTAATTCATTTCAATAAAATTTTATTTATACAGCGCTTTTTACAATGGTGCGTTGTCTCAAAGCAGCTTTACAATATTACACTGTCTTAAAAGGCCAATCCCAAGTTGAGCAAGCCTAGGACAACAGTGGAAAGGAAAAACTCCCTGAAAGTGGTAGGAAGAAAGCTCGGGAGGACCAAGACTCAACAGGGGACCCATCCTCCATGGGTGGCTTGGATGTTAATTAAATTAAAACCGTAAAATATATTAAATTATAGCAACATTAGATAAATAATTTAAATCAATAACAAATTAATACTAACATTTAAATTAGTAATAAAATAAATAAACTAAATTATAAAACAACTACATTATAAAACGAGTCCTTAGTGGGAGGTTTGGAGGTACATCGTCTCCTTATGTTCAACCGATGAAGGGAGTTACTGCACCCTGGTGGGACTGGTTTCTGTTTATGGAGACCAGCAGAACGACGCCGAGCCGGAAGAACATCCAAGCGCGTGGTTCCGAAACTGGCACCGGAACATCAGCTCAGGGAGAGAACCAGAAGTTAACACAGCCAAGAGGCAAGAGCCAACCTCATAGTCTAAATCTAACTAAAAGCCTGAGTAAATAAGAATGTCTTTAGCCTAGACTTAAAAATTTGGAGAGTGTCTGAATCTCTAACTTAAGTGGGAAGTTTATTTCATAGCTGGGGGGGCCAAGTATTTGAAAGCTTTTTCCCCTGCTGTTACTTTTTAAATTCTAGGTACTGAAAGAAGTCCTGCACCCTGTGAACGGAGTAGTCAAGCTGGATTGAAAGATTCTAAAAGTTTACTAATGTGGGGCCAGACCATGTAGAGCTTTATATGTTACAAGAAGTACTGTATAATCAATGCGAAATTTAACTGGTAACCAGTGTAGAGACGACAGAACAGGACTGATATGATCAAATTTCTTAGTTCTAGTTAGAACTCGAGCTGCTGCATTCTGCACTAGTTGTAGTTTATTTAGAGATTTACTAGAACATCCAGTGAGTAAAGCGTTACAGTAATCCAGTCTCGAGGTTATAAATGCATGAACTAGTTTCTCAGCATCTTGAAAGTAAAGAATATTTCTAAGTTTATCGATGTTACGTAACTGAAAGAAAGCAATTCTTGTGATGCTGTTAATGTGCACGTCAAGGGAGAGATCTGAATTAAATGTAACACCTAAGTTTTTTACAATTGGACTGGGCGTTACCGCAATCTTAAATTCCTCCAGTTTACTACATCGCCACTTGCCTTCTAAACTGTGAGCTCTTTGGGTACGGGTATGGTCATTATACCAAGGTGCTATCCTTTTTTCCGACTATATTTAACTCTAGCAGGAGCAACTATATCCAGGGTTGAGCAAAATACACATTCTAATTTATTAGTTGTAAACTCAAGATGATCGGGCACTGTAAGTGTATTAAAAGTTAGGTCTGGAAGGTTATTAATAATCACAGCTGGAGTATCAGAGGAATAGTGAACTTGGTGTGATAATGTGGGAGTAGATCAGAAATTAGCTCACTTTGTGGCAAAACATCTATGTTATCTATATCTCATGGTTTCTACATACATTTTAAAAATGAATGTTGAAATCACCTACAATTAAAGCCTTATCTGTTCAAAGTTCTAAGAAGAAAAGAAAATTAGCAAAGGACAGTGGATGGACACCTCGTCACCACCAAAGAAGCCACGCTCTGCTTACCATCCTCTAACCATGACCCTGGGTTCAAGCCATCATGAAATTAAATTCTTCCTAGCCCTTTCTGAATCCGCCTCAGCTCTCATCCTGGGTGTACCCTCTTTTAGCCACCGAGGACCACACCATGCGGCATTACATTGTCTAAGCCCTGGTGTATGGCCCTCTTTGTGATAGTGTATCATCTGACCATCCTCGTCCCCCTTCTTGGCAGGGATCTTCTTTGTGGCCAAAGAGGGAGTCTAGTTGAGACCCTGCGTTGATTACCACAGCCAGAATGACCTCACTGTCAAGTATGCCTACCCCATCCCTCTATTGCCCTTGAGCAGCTACGCCAAGGGGTTCAACAAGCTGGATCTCAAGAACACCTACAATCTTGTCCAGATTCGGCCTGGTGAGAGATACAAGACCGTTTTCAGTATGGCGGACAGCCACAATGAGTACCTTGTCATTCCATTCAGCCTGTGTAACTCCTCTGACTGAGTCTGACTGAATGAATCAGATTTTTCAGCACTGTGTTTACACCGTCATAGCGCAGGCAGTTTTTACTTGAAGATGATGAGGTCCACTATTCAGCCTAAACTGCCTATTTAATATTGTTCCTCTGTGCTCCATTACTCTTTTGGACTTCTTCCATTCTATTAGCTTAGAGGATCTAATGGTTGTGATAAAACTTAAAACCATCCACTACTCCCCACGATGTAATGCCGTCATTTATGTTTTTAAAAGTTTTATCAAATATTGGCCCTGCACTTTTAACCACTATAAACTCCTCTCTGTCTACAGGATGTGTTCCATCTTATTTTAAGCATGCATCTGTCCATCCAGAAATGAGAAAAATAATTTAGATCCTACTGTGCTAAAGATTTACAGGCCTATATCAAAACTTCCATTTTTGTCCAAATCTTCAAGAATGTGGTAGAAATCCAACTCATGGCTGTTTTGGATATTTAGGGTATTTTTGATAGATTCCAGTCTGGGTTTCGTAAACAGCACTCTACAGAGACAGCACTTTTGAGAATCTCTAGTGATTTGTTAATGTCTTCTGATGCAGGGGATTGTTCAGTGCTGGTGCTACTTGACCTCAGTTCTGCATTCAATACAGTAAATCGTGGTATTATGATAAATAGGCTACGTAACTGGGTGGGCACAGCTCTAAATTGGTTTACATCTTATTTAACTGAAATATGTTTTTCTTTAGCCATTGGCGATTTTGTGTCTGAGTATACTCCATTGTTGTATGGTGTCCTGCAGGGTTCAGTCTTAGGGCCACTGCTATTTTCTCTTTATATGTTGCCATTGTGATGGATTATTGATAGTTTTAATTTTGCTTATCATTTATTTGCCGATGATATCCAACTTTCTCTTTAAAACCTAGTGAAGTGCATAGCTTATGCAGGCTTTTAGATTGTCTTAAAGCAATCATTGATTGGACAACAGTTAACTTTCTACAACTGAATGCTGAAAAGACGTTTTGGTTTTTGCTCCAGAAAACATGACCCCCACGTATAAACAAAGTCTTGGACTTCTTTCATCTTCTGTCCTTGTAAGCCTCAGAAATCTGGGTGACAGTTAAGGACCAGTTTTTTCATTTAAGAAACATTACTAAGTTGTGATTAGTAGTTTCAAATACAGAGTTTTTGATGCTTTTATTTAGTCTCAAATTGATTACTGCAATGCTCTGATTTCCTCACTTTTCAGAATGCAGCTGCTAGATTGCTTACCAGGTCAAACAAAAGGTCTCACACAACCCCTCTGCTAAAGTCTCTCCACTAGCTTCCTGTGGAGTACAGGATCCAGTTTAAAATTCTTAAGCTTATACAGTATATAGAGCATTACACGGTCAGGCTCCTGACTGTGTGGCAGAATTACTTCAACCTCACTCCTCAGTGGGACCCCCTAGGTCTAGTAGTTTAAACCTGCTGTTTGTTCCACGGCCCTGCCTAAAGAATCGCGGGGATCGTGCATTTGAGGTTTTTGCTCCTAAGCTATGGAACACTTTGCGTCCGTCACTTAGATCTGCTGATTCAGTTGAGTCTTTTAAAAAAGCTTTTAGATAATGCAGCATGGTAGTATTGTGCTTTTGTGTTGTTGTGCGGTCTTGTTTTTGTTTTTAAGTATTGAATTTGTACATTTTATTGTTCGACTTTGTAACTACTGTCTGGGATAAGTGCTATATAAATAAATTTTACTTATTGTATTTTGGATTTCCTGTCTGTTATCAGACTGCAGAAGACATGGTTAAGAATTATATTACAGGACCCAAGGCCCCAATTTCAAATGACTCATTTTTCTATGCGATCCTAAAAACCTTTTGCGGCATGAACCAGACTGCCATATTTCTCTGGACCCAGCCTTTTCCTTATACAGGGAAATCCATCTGCTTGTGCCCTGTGTATGCGAGGCTTGCCGCATTTGACCACAAACCTGATGATAAACTTTAGCTGGACAGTACATTTTTTATTTTGCTCTCTTTCTCACATGTGCACACAACTCCAGCTCTGAGCTCCAGCTCAGCTTTGAAGATTCAATGATCAATAAAATGAAAGAATTCTTGAAGCATCCCAGGGTGGAGCGACCTCCGGTTTCCTCCCACACACCAAAGCCATGCGTGTTAGGTTAATTGATTACTCTAAACTGGCATTGATTAGTGTGTGTGTATATATGTGAATGTACTTGAAATGAACTTGTGTATTGATCTAACCTTGTGTGTGTTGCTGAGATGGCCACTGATGCTGATAGCCATGTTAAAGAAGCCAAACAAACATACAAAAACTTACATTGGAATGGACGAGGTTAAAAGTTGTAATGCAGCCATTCACTAGATAACACCAGATATGTAGTGCCTTCAATTTTTACCCACTGTCATCCAGTCCAGTTGTGTATATACAGATTGGCCAGTATGGGTGCTTCCACTGATTGTGCCCTTTGTGATTTCAACAAATAATTAAATGTAATTGAACTGATTATATTTATTTTATTGAGTGACAACACTTGAGGGTTAAAGACTTTTTAAAATGACCAAGCAATACACAGGGCCAAACAAAAACACAATATTGTTAATAACATTATTAATCCATATTATTTAATATTAACCTATAAAAATGTTTAGACTTTTATACCTTTTAAGTGTGCTCTAGTGTGTATTAGTGTAAAATGTGTACTGTGTAAAGAAAAAGCACATAACAATGAAGTGGAAATACCCGTCCCAGTAAAAGTTTTGAGAATGGCACACATTTTAGTTTTCACAAAGTTTACTATATAAGCTGTAATTGTGGAAATTTGTATTAACTCTAGATTGTGCTGAGTGACAGATGAATTGTAATTATTTGCAATGTCATGCCCTGCCATGAACATGACCTTATCACAAATATTACTGACTTCCAGCCCTACAATTTCAGGCCTACTAACTTCTGCTATCTCAGTGATGACCTTGTTAGCTTAGGAGAAAATGTTAATGAGGACAAGACAGCTGATATCACTCTATCATGCTGGTAAAAAGAGCAGAATACTTGCTATAAAAGGGTAGAAGTCTTAAAGAAGGGTCAACACTAAATATAATTTTTTTTCCTAAACTGTGTGTATTTGTCAATAAAAAGTTTTTAAAATGTATGGAATGCTTATTATTGTACTTCTACCATTTAAACTGACAAATGGTCCTAAAAAAGTGAGGCTGCAAACTTTGTGAAAACCAAAATTTGGGGCATTTACCAACTGTATGGGCTGTATATTTCTTCTTGTCCATCTGTGAGTCCGTTTTTATCCTCCTTCTATTCATCATACCTTCCTCCATGATTAAACTGCTGTAAGTCTTACATACTGACACACATTTACCAGATCTTTTTGCCTGAAGAACTTTGAAGTTATTATTACATAAAAACAGAATACGATGATTAAATATGGGTTTTTTCAACCCATATTTAATTAAATACACTACAAAGACAAGATTTAATGTTCAAACGGATAAACTTTTATTGCTTTTTGCAAATATTCACCCATTTGGAATTTGATACCTGGACCACGTTTCAAAGAAGTTGGTCTGGTGGCATGTTTTACATCATGGCATGTGTTACATCACCTTTCCTTTTAACAACACTCTTCTTTTCAATATTCGCTTTTCTTCCGTATTTTGCGCTTCTTATTGCACGACACATTTTTAAGACCTATCTGGACTGCAGACTTTTTCAAGGTTATTCCTGGTCTTTGTGTGTATTCAGTGATATATTTGATATCACCAGAGGTAGGTTAGTGTCAGCACTCTTCAAAGTAGGGGAAAAGTCTGCAGTTGTCATGTGACCAGACCAGGAGCCTCTACATTACAATGCTGAGATATATTGAAGACTGTGAGATTAGTTATCATGCTGTAAATGAAATAATTTGAAACTTATAGCCATATTTCTACTGCAATGCATTATTAATTGTACTTTGTTTTGGTTTTGCAATTCATTTTCTATATACTACAACTGTTTCATGTTTTCCTTGAACTGCTATATATATCTGCTATATGAAGTTTTCTTTTATTTTTACAGATAAACTAGAGAATGGAGAGGTTCACCAAAGAAGAAAGCTAATTCATAGTGACCATATAAAAGCAGTCAATAGACCACAAGAAAGAGTTTACCTAACAGAAGGCAGCTGGAGACGGATCTTGCTGTTAATCCTGGCTATTACCATTCATAATATTCCTGGTAAGTAGTTTTTCAGAATGCTGTTTGAGCCTATGAAGTTTACATTTCAGAACTATATATATATATATATATACACACACACAGTCAAATCCGGTTAATGGGACCAAATCAGGACGCGATCGTTTTGCTCCTAATAACCGGCTGGTCCGATTAAACAAACATGCCCTATGTTACAAGACGGGAC
>JAVSBV010011385.1:0-12527 GCA_033117975.1 Parotocinclus spilosoma
ATAAAAGTATGAGATTTAAGGGAAAACACAAAATTGTCTAGGTGACCCCAAACTTTTGAACGGTAGTGTATATGTATATATATTATATGATAAGTAAGTTTACGTCTAAAACTTTGGTCAAAATCATTAACAAAAAGCTTATTCTATAATAAAGTGTTGAAAAATCTCATGTAATTTAGATCAAAAACGAGAATTGAGAAATTTTTTGTAGTTCTGTGGTGGTGGAGATTTGAGATACCACTGTACATGAAACAAAGATTTACCATTTAAAAGCTTCTATATTAACCATTATTGTCAGAGGCTTCCAAATAAAACACAAAACACAGGAGTTCAAAACAGTTGTATTCTATGATTCACAATCCAGTGCCAGTTTGGTTATTATGCTGTTATGCTATTTGTATTGCTATTTGTTGTTTATTGAGCATTCAACATGGAAATCTGTTAATGCATGCATATATACTTGCATTCTCTGCTTAATTAACTGTAGTTCAGCTCAGAGGGAATAACAAAAGTCAGAAGGCTTCAATCCAAGTTCAGATAAATAAATACAGAGCAGTGAGGAAGAAGGTAGCAAGAGGATATATATCACTTCTATTGTTCAAAAGAGAAGTCAGATCAAAGATGTGTGTGTGTGTGTGTGTGTGTGGAAATATTTTAGTAACAATAATTCTACAGCAGCACTTTATCCATGTTTACCACAGATTGTTCACACCTGACGGTTAAGTCACATGGTTCACACCATACATGAAAAACATGACACTTCTGGACTGCTATCGTATGTCTGTGCCCATGATTATGAATCTGGCTTCACAGAAGATGTGCATCAAGTGCTGTGCATATGCAGCATACTTTTTAGTTTTATCATCTTTTAGTTCGATTTGAGTCTTAGCTGTGACTCCAGTCTGGCTCTGTGTTCAGGTCATAATGAAATTCTATTAAACAAAATGTTTATTTTGTTTCCTTATTTATCTATTTATTTAACATCACATCAGAATCAATGCCTATTTTTTTACATGAGAAAAGATATAATGATTTTGGTCAGACACACTCACACAGGGGGGTAATTGAAAGCTACCAGTTAACCCAACGCATCTGATTGGAAGGGTGACATGAAATCGTCTCACAGCGAGAAGATCCTAAATTCGATCCCAGCATGTTTTAATATTGAACTGCTGAATTAGTGTAAGGAGCACTGGGATATGGAGTGAGGAAAAGATGTGGTCATTGAAAAATAGGAATTCTAAATTGAGAATACAGTTTCTGCTGAATTATTTGTACTAGCAGATTCCCACTCTGAAGTTGAAAAATCGTAAACTGGACAATTATAAAGCAGAGACTACCTGTAACTGTAAATTGACTATTAAACCAGACAGGCTATAATTGTTGCTATAAAACTGACAGTAAGTCACTTCCATTCTGTGTGCAGTGTGATTTGTGAGCTAGTGTCAGTCAAGGAACATGAAATATTCATTAATTACAGTGATACAGAGACAATTATTACACCATTGTAAAAGTATTCAATTTCCATATGTCACAAAGGAAATGTTAAAAAAAGAAAAGGTTTTGATTTAGTAATTCCTGTTAACACCATGACATGACAAACACAAATCAGCCATAACATTAAAACCACCTGTATTGTCTTATTCACTTCACCTGTCTTAATGTTTTAATGTTATGGTTAACAGGTGGACAAATAACAGCCAAAATACCAATTGCTCAAATCAAACTATTGCTCTTTAAAGGTGCTGGTTGTAGTAATTGAATCCTAATTCTGTTGACAAGTTGTCGTGGCTGACTTAGAGCATATAAAAAATCTATGCTCTAAATTCATTTGTAGGTGGAAAAGGCAAAGTATTTCCTATTTACATGGGGCACACTTTGTTTTCTGGAATGGGCAACTGGATTTGGGAGCTGGAATTGCTGCACAGCCCTTCAGGTTTCTGTGAAGAGGTGCCAGCAGTGATGATTCGGGCAGCAATGTTTGACATCTCGCCTGTGTTGCTCTCACCAGTCATGCCTGCTCGTTCTGTGGTGTGGTTTACTTCCACCATACTGCTGCTACAGGTGAAGAGCTGAATTAGGCATTTCCTGAACTGAGGACATATGACAAAGAGGAACAAATAGGTAACTGTAGTGCAAGTTGGAACAAAACTCAACTTTTTTTTAACAAAACTTTTTGCTTTGGTTTTGCTATTTTTCAGAAGCATACCTGTGAATTTTAGATAATAGTGCAGGGGCTGACCAGGGATCAATGCAAACATAATGGCTATTCACTGTATCAGTTACAGATGTGATAATGACCACATGATTTCGATATTATGTCATTATAGCAAACACCACATTTATTTGATGTCTTCAATGGCAAAAGCTTGCCATTTGCTTTGATCTTCTACAGTTGCAGGAGTATACAGCATAAACATTTTAAAACATGTAATATTTAATTTATTATATATCTACTATCCTGTTTTGTTCTTCAGTTTATGTTCTCTATTTTATTGCATGTATTTTCTTCATAATAGTGTATTCTTTTGGTTATTTATAGTCTACATTTCATAATATTAATGTCATTATTGTATATTATTTCTATGTGTTATATATGTTATTTTTCTAATTAGCTTATGGTTATTTCAAATGTTATAATACAGTTATTAATTGGGTAATTTTGTTTAATTCTTACATACAATCTATTCTGCCCAAGAAAGTTGGATGCCTTTATGAAAAGTCCATTCTAGCTCGATTGCACATTGTCATTATGGAAAAAGGTGGAACATACCAATACTAATTAATTCTAAAATGTGTTCAATTCAACAGTTCTTAGCTTTAATTCAAAACTTTTCACTCAAAGTGTTATGCATACTATATGATTTGTGGTGAAAATCTTAGTAAATGTTTTGGCATTTGCTTCACTAGTATAACTTAAGGTCTCATACTTAAAAATATAAATACTTGAAAAACACATTGTATTTGGATCGGACGGAGATAAAACATATTTAAGATTAGTACGTAATATAACTCCCAGTGGAGAACATAATCCTTTAAAAAAAAGCTTTTTCTTGGGAATGATGCAACAAGTTTTTTACACGTTGATTTGGGGATACTAAGCCATTCTTCCTTGCAAATCCTCTCCAGTTTGGTCAGGTTGGATGGTGACTGTTGGTAGAGAGTCATTTTCAGGTCTCTACAGAGATGCTCAATTGGGTTTAGGTCAGGGCTCTGGCTGGGCGAGTCAAGAATGGTCACAGAGTTGTTCCGAAGCCACTTATTTGTTATTTTAGCTGTGTGCTTAGAGTCATTCTCCTGTTGGAAGGTGAACCTTTGCCCCAGTTTGAGGTCCTGAGCACTCTGAAAGAGGTTTTCTTCCAGGATGTGTCTGTACTTGGCCACATTCATCTTTCCTTAAATTACAACCAGTCGTCCTGTCCCTGCAGCTGAAAAACACCCCCATAGCATGATGCTGCCACCACCATGTTTCACTTTTGGGATTGTATAGTGCAGGGGATGAGCAGTGCCTGGTTTTCTCCACACATTCTGCTTAGAATTAACGCCAAAAAGTTTAATCTTTGTCTCATCAGACTAGAGAATCTTATTTCTCATAGTCTGGGAGTCTTTCATGTGTTTTTTGGCTCTATGTGGGCTTTCATATGTCTTGCACTGAGGAGAGGCTTCTGTCAGGCCACCCTGTCATAAAGTTTCAACTGGTGGAAGGCTGCAGTGATGATTGACTTTGACTTTTGCATATCTGGAGCTCAGCCACAGTGATCTTTGGGCTCTTCTTTACCTCTCTTACCCCTTTGGGCTCTTCTCCCATGACTGGCTGGACGGCCAGGTCTAAGAAGAGTTCTGATCGTCCCAAACTTCTTTCATTTAAAGATCATGGAGGCCACTGTGCTCTTAGGAACCTTGAGTGCTGCTTTTTTGTAACCTTGGCTAGATCTGTGCCTTGCTACAATTCTGTCTCTGAGCTCCTTGGGCAGTTCCTTCGACATCATGATTCTCATTTATATTAACATGCACTGTGAGCTGTGAGGTTTTATATAGACAGGTGTGTGCCTTTAATAATCAACTCTAATCAGTTCAATTAAACACAGCTGAACTCCAATGAAGGAGTAGAACTATGGACAGCTTGTGAGGTAAATATAAGTGTCTCATCAAAGGGTCTGAATATTTCTATATGTATGCTTTTTCTGTCAAGATGGGATGCTGAGTAGACATTAATGAGAAATCAATTGAACTTGTTTTGATTTTAGCAAATGGCTGCAATGAAAGAAAGAGGGAAAATTTAAAGGGGTCTGAATACTTTACGTACCCACTGTATATGAAAAGGTTTGTGGTTTGGGTGGTGAATGTTCTTGATGATCCGATTGCCTGATGATCTGGACCTGGAGTAGATGTCTTTCATCCTGGGAGCTACAGTTTCAGAAATAGGTAGTAATGCTCCCAGAAAGAACAGACCCTATTGAGACAGTAAAGAAGAGTTTCTGCAGCGCCATGGGAATCCTAAACTTTTTCAATATCCTGATTATATGAACTCTGCCTTGCCTTCTTCACCAGAGTGGAAATGTGTGTGGTCCAGGTCGGCTCCTTTGAGATATGGACCCCAGTGTACCTATGGGAGTCCACTCTTTCAACTGGGGTTCTGTTGATCTGAAGCGATGTGTAATGGATCCTCGGCTTCTCCCTCCTGAAGTCTACAACCATCTCCTTGGTCTTTGAGACATTCAACTTCGGGTTGCTGGCCTCACACCATGATGACAGCTTCTCGTCCTTACTCAAGTGGGCCAACTCATTGTCATTTGAGATTAAGCCTACCACCACAGTGTCATCAGCAGATTTCACTTCATTTCCTCGTGTAGAGTTGTAGGCAGCTGTGCAGTCGGAGGGAGTAGAGTAGTGGACTTAGTACGCAACTTTGAGGACCAGTCTGGTGGGAACAATTGGGAAGGCCTCACTGGCCAGGTCGCCTACTGTTGTAGCAATAGCATTAGGTATTAAGCTAGCAATGCTAACAGTATTTGCTCTCGGTGTACTGCATTCAAAGCGTGCATAGAAGATGCTTAAATCTTCTACCAATGAAGGGTCCATGTTATTTCATTACTCTCTGGGTACTCAGGCAGACCTGACTAATATTTGATAAAAGCAGTGGCACACTCAGGTCAAATGAAGGAAAAAATGCAAACTAAACTCTCACATTTGTTGCATTTACTAAGAGCGCGTCTCTCCACATTGATTGTGTCATCAAAAATGTAATTATTTAAGCATAAATTCTTAAAACCTTTCATTTATTCATCTGATATTACTTATCGACTGTTGAATATCCCAGAATAAAGCACTTTGCTTGGGGTGCCAACTGGACCATGAGGATTCCCACAGTGGCCCTTACCCCTACAGTGCTAACCAGTGGAAAAAAATGTTTAGTCACTAATGCAGGGCATTAATTCAGTCTGGTTTTCTGGCTGGGAAAACACCCTTAACACTGTCCCAGTTCACCCACAGAGGGTTCAGAATTCCAAGGGAGATGTCTTGATATATTTATAACTAGTAATTCTAAATGTCAAACACCTGCCAAAGAAAATGTATTTGTGGGTAGACCCTCACCATTGACATATCAACATTCTGATTTATGCTAAACAGAATTTTTAAAACTGCAGCGATGCACCCACTAAAGGAAATGAACGTTAATATCACGTCTTGTTTTTCTCCTAATCATAATTATATAGTCAAGTTATGTTAGATTTATTTATTTAGCACTTTAAAAAATGGAGCATTGTCTCAAAGCAGCTTTAACTGCATTATATTATCTTAAAAGGCCAATTCCACGTCGAGCAAGCCTAGGGCACCAATGAAAAGGAAAACACCTTGAATGATGTAAGGAATAGACCTTGGGAGAACCAAGACTCAAAAAGGGACCAATCTTTGGTGGCTTAAATGTATATACACATTACACAAGCACTGTCTGACAAACTGCAATTATGATAAAGATAATAAACAAATGTTATCAGCAGTTCAATTAGGTTTTATTGTTCACATATAACTTGTTTGCCAATGCAATGTATTACTACTTATTACAAAAATGTACAAAATTGTTCATGTTTTCCAACGGAATCTAAGAACATCCTTTTTTTAACATTACAGAAGTCTTTTGCACAACATACTCTTTGGTGTATATGGATAATTACATGGAAAATTAATGACTGTACAATCAGACAGATTGTATTGACAGATAAGCATCAGGTAACAAGGCATAGGGGCTTCTACAGCAGTCATGTCAAAATACATGGCCCAAAGGAAATTCCTAAACCTTGTATATAATAGATTTCAAAATCTCATATTTAAATCTGTACTGTAAAGCCATTGCAAAAAGCACAAACAACATTCAAAACAGCTAGCTTGTGTGTACTAACTGTGCTAAGCACATTGTACCTCAAGTAATAAAATAAACAAGATGTGTTATTTAAACTTAAAGCACTTCTAATCCTCAAAAGGCAACAAGTCTAATCATTCAAGAGTTTCCCAAGACATTCCTTCCTAGTTCAGTTTCTGTTGCACTTTCTGTAATCTGTATGGCTTGACGACCTGTTCAGTTCCAATTTCAACCCCTTTTCTCCAGGACCTAAAGGAGAGAGATACATTAACATCCACATACTCCTTGTGCCTCAAAACAGTGTGTTAAGGAGAAAATCATATGCATCACAGTGTTTACATTTTTACTTCAGTACATGTTTAAATTCATACTTTTACAAAAAAAACCAACAAAACAAATGATTCTCTAAGCAGTTAGGGAGACAGGAAGGCCAGGCCCAGTGATGGAAGGAATTACATTTTCTAAAGCCTTTCTGAAGGAGCAATTATTAAATTGCAATGGTTTGTAAGTGTTAACCTCAAACTCTGTCTACATGAGTAAGGAAAATAAGTAATCGATTATTTGCTGATTTTGTATATTTTCCCACCTACAAAGAAGAGAGGTCTGTCATTTTTTTATCGTATGTACACCAACTTAGAGAGGCAAAAAATCACATTGTATGATTTTTAAATCAATAATTTGCATTTTATTGCATAAAATAGGTATTTGATCACCTACCAACCAGCAAGAATTCTGACTCTCACAAACTTATTAACTTTGCAATTTGTTTGTTGATGCAATTTGAAAAATACAATATAAAAAGCATGAAAATAAATCAAAGTAACACAAGGTGACTGTCAGTCTTCCTCAATCTGGGGCTCCATGCAAGATCTCACCTCGTTGGGTAAGGATGATTGTAAAAAAGGGACCTGGTCAATGACTTGAAGAGAGCTGGGAACACAGTCTCAAAGATGACCGTTTGTAACACACTGTTAGGGCACACAAGGTCCCAATGCTCATGCCAACAAATGTCCAGGCCCGTTTAAAGTTCACCAGTGACCATCTAGATGATCCAGAGGAGGCATGAGAGAAGGTCATGCGGTCACATGGCAAAATCAAAGACCAAAATAGAGCTTTTTTTTTCGTGAACACTCGCCATGTTTGCAGAAGAAGGATAAGAGCAACCCCAAGGAAACCAACCCAACCGTGAAGCATGGGGATGGAAACATCATACTTTGGGGGTGCTTTTCTGCAAAGGGGACAGGACAACTGCACCGTGTTAAAAGGGAGGCTGGATGGGGTCATGTATTATGAGACTGGCCAACAACCTCCTTCCTGAAGATGGGTTGTGATTGGGTCTTCCAGCATGACAATGACCCGAAACACACAGCCAGGGCAACTAAGGAGTGGCTCCATTAAAAGTATTTCAAGTGGCTAAGCCAGTCTCCAAACCTGAACCCAATAGAAAATCTTTAGAGGCAGCTGAAAATCAATGTTGCCCAGCGACAACCCCGAAACCAAAAATATCTGCATGGAGTGGGTCAAAATCCCTGCTGCAGTGTCTGCCAACTTGGTGTAAGAACTACAGGAAATGTCTGACCTCTGTAAATTGCAAACTAAAGTTTCTGTACCAAACATTACATTCTGTTTTTCTATTGTATCAAAATAATTATTTAGAAATCATACAATGGGATTTTTTTCTTTTTTGATACTGTCTGTCACAGTTGTAGTGTACCTATAATTAAAAAAAAATACAAACCTCTCTCTTTGTAGGTGTGAAAACTTGCAAAATCAGTAGTGTATCAAATACTTATAACTTAAATATTTAACACAACACAGGCTAAAAATGTGTATTAAAAAAGTGTTTCTAAAATTTACTTTGACTTTTTTATTTCATGGCATGGGATAGTATAAATCGGATATATGTCAGGTATGTATATGTGTGGTCCACTTTATTTCATTTGTTAATAAAATTTTATTTTAGGACTGCAACACAAAAACGTTGAGACGGTAATGTATTTACCTCTTTAATGCTCCTCCACACCACGCTTAAAAAATTATTTAGCACAGAGGATACCAAGTAATTCAATGTTTTAGAATGTCCCATTCTTCCTGCAAACAGGTCGTAAGATGTGCAACAGTACAGGGCCTTGGTTGTCACATTTTTCTAAATTCTCCAGACATTCTTCATTTGGGACAGGTCAGGACTGAACTCAGGAAAGTACCCTCCATGCCTTTGTTATGTGTGCAGCATTTGGTTTTGGATTGTCTTGTTAAAATGCATTGGCATCCCTAGAAAAGATATGAAGGCATATTGCTCTAGGATAAACATTTCTGCATTAATGCTGCCATCATTTACATGCAAATGTCCAAAAATCTGGATCCAATGACTAAATTCTGATTATGCCACTGCAAAAAAACAATACATTATGGGAATTAATGGAATTAATTTTTCCCATCAACTTAAATGCTGTGATTGTGCGTAAACATTTACTGAAATATGCTGTAAATATGAAATATCTTGTATATTTGCAATGTGCTTTTATTGATGAAAGTTCATCATTTTGATAATCTACAATTTAAGACTTCTACTGCTTTAAACCTTTTCACTCTGTTACAAAAGTTTGTATATGCTTAATGTTTGTAACTTATGTTTATTATTTAGTGAAATTTTATTGTTGTTTATTTGCTCAGAATTGTAACTGTAATTTGCATATCTATAATCTCAATTTGAAAACTTTAGTTTTAAAAAAGTTTGATTAAATGTTGTTGCATATAAAGTTGATTACAATTTATAACTATTAAAAGTAAAAACAAATCAATCTTTAATTTACTTTATCTCTTTTCTTTCATTTTATTATGTAATGCTTTAAAAGTTACAGTTGTCATGTTTGATATTCTGTAAAAATGAATTGCTATAACTTTCTTTTTTAATTTTGGGATGCTTTAAAGCTGGTCTTATGTATTTTTCTACTGTCACATGCCATTGTCACTGAAGTCCAAGCCACTGCAATAACTCATATAACGCTATATATCTCATATAATGCTGTTCATACTGTCACATGCCATACTGTCATGTAGGCCAAGCCATTTTCTGCATACGCATTGTCATTCATAAATCGGCACTGTCTATGCACATACTTCATTTGGATACGTCATTTCAAACAACAGCCTGCAAGGAAAATTGCAATCATTCACCAAGGTCAAAAACAACAAAATAATATACCATTTTTTTTAATATAGGCACGAATGATGAATGTCAACATTTTATCGAGGAGGAATGTTTTGCCTTTTGTGATGCAAATGAACCGTGCTTATAATTTTACTCTCCACAAAGGAAATTATGCCAAGTACACTTCCAAGTCAATTAACTCTTGGTTGAAACCTTCGATAGAATATACACTGCTCACAAAAATTAGGGAATCTTTTTTATGGGTTATTTTATTTTGAAGTATCCGTTAATTTTTGGTGCAGTATAGATTAAATAAGGCAGTTGCATAGAAGCCATCTAATTACGATGAGCTGGAGGATGAAGAACGGGCAAACTGTATAACAATATTAAGCAATATGGATATTTGCTCATTTATATAGCCTGTTCTACCAATAAATACCAGAACTTTACACCTTAAAGCCTTTTATAACAAATATAAAGTGACGATTATAAATCCATCTTAATACGCTGCAATTAAAATCTAAGTAATCAATATTCTCTTATGTTTAACAAAAACAAAGTTTATAAAAGTGTCTACAAAATCAAATGAATTAAAAGTAAAGGAGCAAGCCAGACAAAGGATGAGACAATATAATTTAAAAGGCCACTGTACTTCTACATTCTCCTTTGGTGCTTTGGTGGCAAGTCATCCCATCCCATCCCACTAACAAATTAATCATAAGTTGGGTGCATCATAACACCAATTATACACCCTGATGTGGCTCACGCTTTAAGAGAAAACAGGAAATATATCACAACTACTGACAAAGATTATTTAATGAACAAATATTTGAGGCATTTCCAGAGCCCTATTTTTAAACATAAACAAAAAAAAAGAACACAGTCTAATTACCCATTCCTATATTTCTATTTGCTATGTAAACATAAATCAGTTTCAGGTCTCACCATTTAAGTACTTTTCTTTAGCCCGAGCTCGCTCATCAGCATCAAAATACCACACAGTAATAGCATACCTGTACAGACATATGAAAAGCTTAGATGTTAGCAGACCTACTTTACTATACACTCAAAATGTGACTGACAGAGCTAGCTGACACATTAAAAACTCACCGGGTGGCGTAGGCAGGCTGGACCTCATGGGGGTTTCGTCTGTCAGACCAAAAAAACAGCAGTCTGTCAAATACAGGCTCAATATCAGCAAATTGGTCTTTGCCGTCAGGAAAGATTCGTAAAATTCCCCCATGTTCCTATAAAAAAAAGATGATAAGGAATTATTAAATCTGTATCTGAACATACTGTACATCATAATTAGTTACCAATTCTTAAGAGGTGCAAAACCAGAAGTGTTTTAATCTCTTTTTGGGTCCTGTCTGCATGCAAGAGTGTGTTTGTAGTTTAGTGAACTTTAAGTATATTAGGACAGACTTTTTTTAATTGCTTGTTCCTTGGCTGATGTCCCTACTTAAGAATTTATTGAGGAGGGAGGAAAAAAAATACAAATACATTTTGATTTTTCAGCACTTTTCAATTTCTCGAGGACTATGTGGAATCAATACAAGGAAGGAAGAAGAAATAAAAATGCATTTTTATTTAAAAAATAAAATGTATTTATTCTACAATTAAATTCAAGTGAATCTGGCTCTACAACAGATGGCAGAAAAAGCTAAAAACGTATTTACTTATTTTTTTAAATGTATTTATTTTTCGTATTCTTCAAATATGATCGTCGGTGGATCCGCGAAACAAGCAATAAAAAATGACTGGCCTTAATCTTAGTGTTCATAATCAAACACAACTGATATTTTCTAAATATGTATTTTTAATCTGCACCATTCAATTGTAGCACTTGTTGATATGACGATTCTTCTACTACTACTAATACCACTACTCCAGTATCACCACTAGTATGTCTCCTGAAGCACTCATTCCTTGTGTTAAATGCAACATGCTACATTTAACAGTTTATAAGCCTTTAAAGAGAAAAAAGAGTGGATGAAGATCTAATACCTATGTATAGCTTTTGACTCTGGCATTTCAAGTCAACTAAGCATAAGGGCCTAAATCCACTTATAGATTTTTCCTGATTAGGTGATTCTCAGCCAAGAGTTGTCAGAATCACCAGTCTGTTGGAAAGTGGTTAACTGTGTGACTAACTGTGGGTAACTGTGTCCAAATAGTTAAAAATGGAAAAGAAGTATCAAAATAATATCAGCTCTTATAGTAGGAGTGTTCTTAATCCATGTAATAAACCAAGCATACAGTAAGTGGCTATGGGGAACTGAAGCCACACTACTGTACAGACATTACAGTAAGCACCATCTGTCTATATAGCTAGATTTACATACATACACACATACATGCATACATTTAAGTGCTTACTTCTAATGCTAACCATATACAACCCTAATTCCAATGAAGTTGGGACATTGTGCAAAACATAAATAAAAACAAAATGATGATTTGCAAATCTTTTTCAACCTACACTCACTGCAAAAGACAAAGATATTTAATGTTCAAACAGATAAACTGCATTGCTTTTTTAAAATAGTAAATCATTTTGAATTTGGGACAGGGGCATGTTTACCACTGTATTATTTCACATTTCAACACTCAATAAGTATTTGGGAACTTGACGACACTAATTGTTGAAGCTTTGCAGGTAGAATTCTTTCCCATTCTTTACTTGATGTACATCTTCAGTTGCTCAATAGTCCAGGGTCTCCATTGTTGTATTTTGCATTTCATAATGCGCCACATATTTGCAAAAGGAGACAGGACTGGACTGCAGGCCAGTCTAGTACCCACACTCTTTCACTACGAAGCCACACTGTTGTAACACCTGCAGAAAAAGGTCTTGCTAAATTAAGCAGGAACGTCTCTGAAAAAGATGTTGCTTGGATGGCAGTATATGTGGACCTTTACAGATGTGTAAGTTACTCATGTCATGTGCACTAACACACCCCCATACCATCAGAGATGCTGGCTTTTGAACTTTGCACTGATAACAATCCAGAC
>JAVSBV010011406.1:0-12526 GCA_033117975.1 Parotocinclus spilosoma
ATCCCCCCCCCCCCCCCCCCCCGTGCTGTTAAACTGGTGGTCACCCATTACCTAAACACCACAGTCTGTCCACTGTCCATTCCCATACATATTCACACAGAGCTCCACAACCTGTCTACCTCCTACCATATGTCACTTACACTGCTAAAAAGCAGTTTGCACATGTCCATTCATTATATTCATTCATTGTATTTAATGTATTTAATGTCTGTCTATCTTGTCCATGCACTTTATGTCGTGCCTTGCACTGTCTTGCCTTGCACTATGTCCTCCTGTAAATGCACTGGAGATTTAGCCTAATAGTGTTTCCTTGTACTTCGCTGTACTGTACATCCCTGTACTGTACAATGGCAAAGTTGAATTGAATTGAATTGAATGTGTGAGAAGTTTGAGGAAGGGTGACAGCACATCCCATTATACTGTCAGTATATGAATCTACCATTTACCATTCATACCATAGACCTGTATATAATAATGCTCTATATCATAATCGTAATCTGTCAAGCCATGGATAATAATTGAATGATGGGTATATCCGCACAGAAAGCACTGCACCTGTATCCCCAGAATGTTTGTGCTTTTGTTTTGTGGGAAGTTGGTTTGGGGGTGCCCCTGCAAGACCCCACTCTGTATACCCATCTAGTGAGCAATAGCAATATAGAGAATGATAAATCATCTCTGAATAATTTAGTACACTCCCTACATTATACAGCCTTCTGCATTTTACACTCTGTAATCAAAACATAAACATCATGTCCTTTTGTTAATGACACTGCAACTGTAATTTGCTATTACTATATATTCTGTCAGTAATCTTTACCGAATAACCTGGTTATACTGGAACATATCTGCAACATTTACAACAAACAAGGTCATGGGTTTACTGCACTCAGAAAACAAGTTTGACATTAGCTTTGATATGTCGCCTGCTGTGCTCATGCAACAGCCATTTAGAGATGGCCTGATACATATACTTTATATATACTATATACTATAAACTAATAAACTGTGAAGGCCATTTAAGATTTAGTTACAATGTACAAGATTTCTTGATTGCAAGGGTTACACTCATTGACTTTATTTGATAAACCTTCCTTGTTCTAAACCTATTGTCCATTTTATTAGCTCCATTTATTTACCATTTTATTTTTTTTCACCCACACAGGACCAGCACAGATCAGCTACTATTTGGGTGGGTTATTCTTATAAGCATTGCAGTGGCACTGATATGGTGATGGTGTGTTAGTGTGTGTTGCTCTGGTATGAGTAGATCAGACTGTGTCACTACTGGACCGAAAATAGTGAAGTCACCAAACATTTCCAGCCACTAGCTTGTACAAATCCAGAAGTACTACTTTTCTACCAAATCACTATTATTACAGAGTCAATTCATCTATAGCGATAATATATAGATTATCTATATAGACAACTAGGAATTGTTTCAAAGCAGATTTACAATTTTTTGATTTAAATTTGACTTTGACCTTAACTAGGGAAAAGCCTAAGACAACAGTGGAAAGGAAAATCTTCCTAAATGTTGCAAGGAAAAAACCTTGGGAGACTTAAACCAAGACTCAAAAAGGTACCCATCCTCCTTGGGTGACGTAGATGTAATTAATAAGAATTGAATTACCTGTTGACATTACCTGTTTGGTATAACATCATTATTTAGTTTTTTCTACCTCATTACTAGCCCTAAGGTGCAACGGTCCAACATTATTTGGATTGTGCTACCTAAGACGCTGAAACAGATGTTTATAATGTTGACCAAAAAATAAAAATAAATAAACATTAGACATACTGAATTGTATTGCCCACAATGAAATAAAATACAGTAAGACACACACTATGCTTTTTCATACTCCCAACTCCCCCTTGGATTTTGGGTTGTAGGTGTACAATTATACATGATGTCTCAATATTAGAGCCACTCTGTGGCTTTGATCAAGACTAAACACTGAATAAAATAAAAAAAAATTAAGTTTAAACTTCAAAGAACTGCAAATTCAAAAGCTACGGTTCATGTTTCATTTCCTGTTCTGATTATGAACTTGTGAAGAGCCTCAGAAATGTTTAGTAAAAAAATGGTGCGATTACAGAAGATCTGTCCACTGTCCCTCTGTCCACATAGTGGACAAGCAAAGAATAGTGAAAGCTTGATACATTCAAGTCTAGATTTATAGATGCTGTTAATATGAAGGAAATCTAACTTATTGTAAAGTATCATTAGTACTATTATTAATAATAATAATAACAATAATAATAATAATAATAATAATTATTATTATTATAATAATAATAATAATAATAATTATAGTAATAATAATAATAATAATAATAACAAAACCCATACGCTGCATTTATTGGCATTGCTAAAAATTAGTGACAAAATGTTTTTATTTTCATTAGAAAACTCTAGTAATTCTAGTAACATTCTCAAACAGTCTTGATTCCTCATGGGATGATTCCACAAATTACTGGCAATAATTGTTTGATTTTCTGCTCAATGTTGGCATAATTGCTTCAGACAATTCAGATTTTTCAGATGCACTTTCCTGCTGAGAATGATTTATTGGTATTAACCAGTCCCCACAAATGTACACTACCCCTACCAGTCTGCACTGTTGACACACTGCAAAGTGTTTCCATGGATTCAAGTGTTGGCACCCAATTCGGACCTATGCACCTATGACAGAAGTGGAACCTGAGCTTCTGCTGTTGTGGTACATACACCTCAAGGTTCCACGTGCAGTGCCTTCTAAAATGATTTTCTGCTTATAACAAATATTGTGACAGTGTTCATCTGTCAGTTAGAACCAGCCTGGCCAGTCTCCATTGACCTGTTTTATCAACAGGGCCACTTCCACAGAACTGGCACTCACTGGATGTTTCCTTTATTGCAACATTCTGAGTAAACTTAGTCTACTGTGTGTGAAACTCCCAGGAGATCAGCAGTTATAGAAATATTCAAACCAGCCTGACTGGCACCAACAATAAGCATACAGTTTCTACCCATTATAATAGATGATATGAACATTGCTCATGTTAATGAAGCTGAAACTGCTATATGATCTGTGCATAGGACTGCTGCCACATGATAGTCTGATTAGATTTTTGCATGAACCAGTATGTGTAAAGCAGTATTTTAATAAAAAATAACATTCTTACAGCCCAAATCTCCTTAAATTTAGGCTAAATATAGAGAATATTTATAAAACTGGATATATGCAAATTAACAAGTTCTAGCAGCCACAAATCTATATACCTATAGTTTCATTTTTAATTCCACTTTGGAAAGTCCTGACAATGTTTTTCCACATCTTGTAGGATAAACTACTTCTGTTAATTTTAAATGAGCAGTCTAGCAGTGAATGCATTTAAACATCAGAATTAATGGCTATAGTCATGACAGAAACAAGGTTACAACTCGAATCGTCAAAACCACCCTGGTGATAGACTGGGTGACTTAATATTTGTCTTGAGAGTGTGGATATAAACTGGGATATTTCCTTAGGGTATATTTCATTTTTTAATTTATTAGGTAGGTGTATAGTAGAAAACCTTTTAGTTTGCCTTAAAACATCTGGAGTATATTAGACTCTACTGCTAATGAGACAAGTTCTATGGTGTATTGTAAAAAAAAATATAGATTAAAATCTCTTGAAATTAGCCTAGTCCACACTGGAGTGCACGGTGTCCATTTTTTGACTTCTCTGTACCCATCTAGGACGTACCATGACACAGTGGAAATATGTATTGTGGTGAGAGGAATCAGTATTCCAGGTTTTTTTTATTTTAATTGGACAATGTGTGCTCTGGACATTAAAGAAAAAAGGACCATCCAGACTGTCCTTTAGCAAGTACAAAAGACTGGGTCTGTCATGGTAAGGGGTTGTGTCAGTGCCCTTCGCAAAGGTCATTTTCAGTTCTGTGATGGCAACGTTAATGACATCTTTTCCAGGGACATTCATGCATTTATTAACAAGACCAAAATAGAAATAAATGCCTTCCAGTCTTTCTTTAAGGAATATTGTTTTTAAACATTTCAATAATTTTCTCACACTTTTGTTGACTGAAGATCATCTACATACCTCTGCTCGACACTGCTTTGGGTTCATACTGTCTGCTATGATATAAAAGTCATAAAAAAGTCTGTTGAAACACTATAACTGGGTCATGGCTTAAAACATACATAAAAAAAACCATACGCAAATGTTTCATGACCACAGAAACAAGCTGCTGACACGAACCCTCTCATGCTCTGTGACTGAAAGTGTGTGAGCTAAAATGGAGAAAATTTGGGATCTTGAGGGGTTGTGTTCAGGTGCATCAAATCAAAGTTATTCATATATGTCACTTGTATTTCTTATTGTGATAAATTACCTACAGTTATCTAGGACCACAGCCATACTGCTTAAGCCTAGGGTTACAGAAGAAAGGAAACTTACTAAATGGTATAAGGACGAACAGAACCCTAAAGAGGACCAAGACTCAAAAAGGGACCCAACCTCCATGGGCAGCTTAGATGTTATATGTAAGATACACATGCAACATGTTAATAGTAATCATTTACATAAACAAAAGCTAAGTATAATTTTGAACATTTTAGAATTAAAACTATAGATACATATAATAGATATTTTTATTATATTATTTCATTACAATATTTTATTATAAAGAATGCAAAACTATAGAATATATGACAAATAAAATAGTAAATATAATAACATATATGTTATGTGAATATGAGTATCAGTCTTATTTAGTTCAGTAAACAGAGTCACTGTAGGTTCTCACGTCCTTGGTTGGAAGGTTGTGGTGGCATGGCGTGCCCTATGATGTGGTCTAAGTAATGGTATGAGAACTGGAACAAAATATCTTATATTCCTTCCTCTTCATCGTATCACCTATAATACAGTAATCATGTATAATACAGTAATGTCATGTGGGCAAATGAAGGCTGCACAAAATACAAAATACAGGGCTACTAACAGCTGTGGCATATGGTACTGATTTCTACCCACCTTTTCCAAGAGTGCTTGTAACTGTAGAACTGACTCTACTTACTCCTGAATACAGAGTTCACTAGTTTATAGTTTGCACAGTGTGTGTGCACTCCAAAGATTCCTGTATAACAACCAACATCAATGAACTCAAATCTTTCATGAGCAGCAGTGTGTAAAACAGTAGCCCACCACAGCAGCGTCCCAGGCTCAGATTGGACTGTGGTAGCCTAGCGGTTAAGGTACTGGACAGTTGGGTCCTTAAACAAGGCCCTTAACCCATGATTTCTTGAACTGTAAGACTTATGAGTAGAAGTTGTAAGTCGCTCTGGATAAGTGCGTCTGCTAAATGCCGTAAAAGTAAATGTAGTGCTACCTTCTAGCCACGTCACATACAATCACAACTGGAGATGACAATTTGGTCGATAAATCAGCCCCCGTGCTGCAACCATGACCCCCATGATAGTCCTCCAGGGTACCAGAGTTCCTGACAAGGTTTAAAATTGTTTGTATTTATTTGGTTTCTTTAACGTCAGTATCGGCATCAGTGGCCATTTCAGCGACACACAAGGTTATCTCAAGATTAGTCATATATAATAATAACATATATACACACACACACACACACACACACACTTAAGTCCATGCCAATTTAGACTAATCGATTAACCTAACATGCATGTCTTTGGACTGGTACCAAGCTGCTCCACCCTGGGATTGAACCCAGGACCTTCTTGCTATGAGGTGGCACTGCTACCCACTGAGCCACCATGCTGCATGACAAGGTAGCCAGTAGCTGGAACAAATCACTGACCTGATCTGCATGCTGAAAAATATAAGGCTTTACTTTACTACGAGGTTCGTGCTAGGGCTAATTACTAATTGAAAGTTTTGGGACTGCGGCAGCCTAGCGGTTAATGTACTGGACCCGATGGTCCTGGGTTCAAATCCCACCCTTGTCAAGCTGCCACAGTTGGGTCCTTAAGCAAGGCCCTTAACCCGCCATTACTTGGATTGTAAGACTGTATGAGCTGTAAGTCGCTCTGGATAAGGACGTATGCCAAATGCCGTAAATGTAAAATGTAAAATAAATGTAAAAAATGTAGTTAGGAAATTAGCATAAAGGCTTTCTTAAATCACAGACTCCAATACGTTTTCAAAGAAATTGTATATGAAATCACTCATTTTCGATATCACAATATTTACTGTAAATATTTAATGATTAAATGCTCATACAAATGAAGCTTCTGACATCTGCAATCAAAACACGTGACCCAAACCCATTTAAAAAACCTTGTTGATTTCTAAAACACACACTACATACAGTATAAAAAGTTATGCATTTATGCAAACTCAACTAAAAAAAAATGAGTTTGTTTCAAATGTCTGACGTGTTCATATTCTGTTATTCACAATTCATTTTCATGGATCAATTAGTTGCACAATAGATCAGGGTTATTTAGTGAACTGTTTTGCGTCTATTAGAAAGACATTAATACTCGACAGCTCATGTCAGATCTTAATTATGGTGAAACCATGCAGTGGTGTTTTGAATGTTTCACTCATTTTTAATCTTGAGCCCTGCCAAAACACAGACTTCACACATCAGTGACGTGTCCAGACAAATAATCTAAAAATTGAATGCCCTAGAGAACCCATTTGCAGAGTTCAAATCTCTTGAGTATCTAGCCTGACCAAGCACTGCACAATTAATCATATCGGAGCAGCTGGCACCCAAGTGTACAAAGGCCTTCTCTGTCTGTGACCGGGAATCATGCATGTGGTGGTAAATGTCAGGAGATTAGGTAAAAGGGCTGAACCACATCCTGGGGGAGTAACATCATAGCAGTCCTGCTTGTCTTTATATTTACAGCATTTTAAATATAGAGTACCTTTAAGGAATCTTACTGTTCTATTGATATGACAATAGTTACAATACATACATTGATACTTGCTAGTCTAATACGTTTCTAGTCAGATTGTAATCCGATTGCTGTATCCCACATAAGATGTTAATCAGCCCATGGATCACCTGCTTCCGGTTACTATAATGGTTACTACAAACATCACAATTAGAAATTATAATTGTAATCTTTTTTAAACTAAAGAGAAGACATCAGCTTTGGGTGTTTAAGTTCAGAAGCACTCACTGTTAAACAGGATTCATACGACAAATAAAACTATGGTGCAGAGATCAATTCAGTTATGAGAGAGCAGAGTAATGGAAGTTTGCAGACTGCATTATGGTTTACTTTGGATAGTGCCATCTGGCCAAATGACACAAAGGAAAAAGTTTCCTGAGTGTGCCAGGTCTGCACGTCCTCTGTTATTGTTTCTCTAGCCATGCAGGAATGGTTATCATGCATGAGGTGTTCTGTGTCATAAAGAATTGGTCCCGTTTGGACAGTCACATGCATTTATTCTTGTTTGGCAACAATGTGTCTCAGGCCACTTTCTGAAGTGGTGTAAGAAATCCGATTCAAATCTTGATTGGTGTACATTTACACATTGCTTTTAATATGATTTTTCCAATCCCTATACTTGGAACGGTGGTAGAGTTGACCTTACCGTAGTCACAGCGTTTAAATTCCACTGTGATGTAAATATATGCAAAAAAACTATTACATGCAAACAACATGTAAATGTATTAGCAAAACTACTGAGAAAACAAGCAGAACACTCCCATCCGTTCTCGCACACACACACACACACAAACACACACAAACACAAACACACACACACACACAAACACACACACACACACACACGAGAGGTGATGAGTATACTTTAAGAAACTAATTTCCAGAACAGGTAACGCTATGCATTATTGGGTAATGCACATTAAACCTTTAGGTAGCTAAACCCAGAACTGTGCTTCTAGCATGCAGTCAAAGCAGTAACAGAACAATTCTGCAAAGATAAGTGGGCCAAAATTTCTCCAGAACGCTGTAAAAGACTCATTACAATTTATCGCAAACACTTGGTTGCAGTTGTGGCTGCTAAGGTTGGCCCAACCAGTGACAAGGTTTAGGGGGCAATTACTTTTTCCTACAGGGCCATTTAGGTTTGGCTTCGTTTTCTCCCTTAATATCAAACACCTTCATTTACAAATTGCATTTTGTGTTTACTTGTGTTGTCTTTGATTACTATTTAAATTGGTTTGATGTTCCGAAACTCTTAAGTGTGACAAACATGCAAAAAAAAAAAAACAGGAAACGAGGAAGGGGGCAAACACTTTTTCACACTACTGTATGGATGTAAAAACACACCTGCTAAACTTAATTTCCCCAGCTTTTTACGGCTGCACCATAGATTGCATTTTCTTATTTTAATGTATTATAATTTTAAAGACCTTGGTCATTCAAACAAAGCCATTGATCGGTTGCTCGTTAGGCGGTGCATACCTGTACTGCTATTATTACTGCAGTCTTTGAAGTCTTAAATTTAGTTCCTCCAGACAAACTAACACCATACAAATCCATAAAGCCACACACAAAACACACACCTGTGCAATGAGTTTACAAACACATTTTAAACGTTGTTTATTTGTATAGAAAAAGTACATTTCGTGCTTTTGCTTGTTACACATTGGGAAAAAAAGGAATTTAACTCTATTAGCTTGAAAAGGGAAAGAAACCCCCAGTCAACTGAGATTATCATTCAGCGGTAGTCAGACCTGAAGCCCTTTTAAATGTTTCACTTTGTGTGGTTTGTACGTGTGTACATGTGCGTAGATACCAGTGCTAGATCAATCTCAAGTCCACAATGCCTTATCTATTCCTTCTGATGCCATGCACTTTGGATGAACTGAGCAGAGGAGGTTCAGAGCCGTAAAAATATAGATTTCTCTCTCGTTCATTTCTCATTCGGCACAGACAGGCAGTCAGGACGTTGAGAATGTATGCCACGTAAATTTCATACTTCTGTGAATAAGAAAATAAAAGCTACAATATCTGCAACATTTAGCGAGCCGCATCGACCAGAGTAACGAGTATAACTCTGATTTGACCAGTCATCCTGCAATTCCCATTACATGTTCATTTCTCCTGAGTCTTGGTACAAAATGTCCCCTCCCCTTCCTACTCCAAAAATCATGAATCACTACGGAAAAAATAAGTCTCTTTCGAAGCATCCAGGCTGCTCAGAGATCAGCTCTTAGAGGATCGCTTAAAGCAGGACAGCAGGTAGGCTGTGAGGACATGATGCATCCAAATCGAGTCGCCATCACTTTTCAGTTCCTTTCAATTTGCTCAATATCAAGCTCATCCCCGAACACATCCCTCCTCAGGCTGCACAGCTCAGTCCACGGGGGCTCTCGCTCCTTTGCACTGGTCCAGTCGCCGTCCGATTCGTAGATGATGGAGTCATCATTGTTAGGACTAAGGTGCAACTTTGCCTCTTTATTACATGCAAAGGGGAGATTTTCACTCTGATGCACAGGACGTTCCATAGAGAGAGGAATGTGACTTGATTGATGGAGGTCTTCACTATCAAAGCAAGAGGAGCTCAGGCTCTGGAAATTCTGTTTCTGTGGAAAAACAACACAACAAAACATTACATACATCTATTAAATCAGCTACATTTCACACGCCAGTAATCACTTATACAATAAAACAAAAAATAAACTACTAAATCACTACTCAACGCACAGAAAAGCAAATAGCATTAAAAGATGTTCACGTTCACATAGATCTATTTTGTCACGCGTGTCACGGATGTGACTGGGGAATCTGACAAATAAATCAGTTCAGGTTTAGACCACTTTCATATATGGTACTGAAATCAGATCAGAAATCAGTGATTTCCAACCTGACAGTGATAAAGGAGTCATAAAAAGAAAATGAAAAACAGCAGTGAAGGATACCAAAGAACTAATACAGAGGGATAACGAAGCCAACCTGCTCACAAAAATATCAAACTAAATTAATCCTATAATGAAAATAAGCAGTGCATGAGGAGTGATGTCTCTGCACAAACAAAATGAGAAGGCACATATTACAACTGCTTTGTGTTTGAGGAAATTCAGAAAGAACTGGTCAAATATGGCTAAATGGAACAGGTGGCTGTAGTGGAAATGAAAATGCAAAAAAGGAAAAGTTCACTGAAAGTTACTGTTACCCTTATTAACATGACCACAAAAGAAGTGCCTGTTACTGCTGCCTCCATTTTGATTGTTTATCTAGGTACAAGCAGGTCACAGGAAGCACTGCTTTTTTGTTTTTCCATGGGTATCAGATTAGGACCATACAGTTCCGACGAATACCGGATATATAACCCAAATTCCAATGAAGTTGGGGAGGTATGTAAAACATAAATAAAAAAAGAATATGATGACTTGCAAATCATTTTCAACCTATATTCAATTGAATACACTATCAAGATATTTTCAAACAAAAGCAAATTTTAACTCGGGCTCAGTCGTTAACAAGCAAGGGTGGGCTTAAAACTCTACCATGAAAAGTGAAAGCCATATATCAACAACACCCAGAAACACCTCCCGGCTTCTCTGTGCCCAAGCACTCCAGACCGGTCTCCCATTAAAAAATGAGTGGTGCATTATGAAGTACAAAATATGACAAGAGACCCCAGACTGTAGGTGGAATTCTTTCCCATTTTTGCTTGATATACTACTTCAGTTGCTCAACAAAGTTTCAACAATTAATTTCCTTAGTTCCCCAACACTTACTGAATGTTGTTAAAAGGAACGGTGATGTAACACAGTGGTAAACATGCCCCTGACCCAACTTCTTTGGAACATGTTGCAGGCATTAAAAACTCCATGCAAAGTGGAAGCCATATATCAACAACACCCAGTAATAGCACCAGCTTCTCTGGGCTCGAGCTCATCTGAGATGGAAAGTGGAAAAGTGTCCTGTGGTCTGGCGAGTTCAAATTTCAAATTGTGGCCAAGAAAGAAAAAGGACTGTCTGGATTGTTATCAGAGTAAAGTTCAAAAGGCAGCATGTCTGATGCTATGGTGGTGTGTTAGTGCTCATGACATGAGTAACTAGCACATTTGTGAAAGCACCAATAATGCTGAAAGGTGCATACAGGTTCTGGAGCAACATATGCTGCCATCCAAGCAACGTCTTTTTCAGGGACGTCCCTGTTTATTTCAGCAAGACGAAGTCAAGCCACATTCTGCATGTGTTACAACATTGTGGATTCGTAGTAAAAGGGTGCGGTCACTAGACTGGCCGGCCTGAAGTCCAGACCTGTCTCCCATTGAAAATGTGTGGTGCATTATGAAGTACAAAATACAACAACGGAGACCCTGGACTGTTGAGCAGCTAAAGCTTTACATCAAGCAAAAATGGGAAAGAATTCCACCTACAAAGCTTCAACAATTAGTGTCCATAGTTCCCAAATGCTTATTTAGTGTCGTTAAAAGGAAAGGTGATGTAACACAGTGATAAACATGCCTCTGTCCCAGCATTTTTGGAACGCGTTGCAGGCATCAAATTCAAAATTAGTGAATATGGCAAATTCGGACTGAGGTCAAAAACAGTCTGCACCCACACTGAGATGCTTTACTAGGACAAGCCTACAGGAGCAAACCAGTGGGCAGTCGAGGTACATATTAAGATTAAAGCTGATTAAGTGGTGTATGCAGTAGCAAACTAAATGCTTGGTAACAAAGATTAACAAAGGTACTTTTCAGGGAACAGGGTACTTTAATAAGATCACAAATGAACAGTTGGATGAGAAACAGGCATAGGGATAAGTTTATTTTATTATTATAATTTTTTTAACAATCAGCATCAATGGCCATATTTATAATATACACAACATTATATTAACACACTACTCATGGGTCAATTTAGAGTGACCACTCAACCTAAAGCATATCTTTGGAACGTGGAAGGAAACTGGAGTACAGGGAGTAAACACTTATGGACACATGGACATGCAAACCCCACACAAGTGAATTCCGGGGTCAGGATTGAATACGGGATATTGGAGCTGTAAGGCCACTGAGCTAACCACGTGCATCATTGCACCTCATGCATACTGTACCTCACCAGAGCAATACACATCATGGTTGCAATGCAGTGCCCAGTGTCAGAAAACTGAGTTTGTGTCCTAGGTCATGGGTCTTCCAGTAGGACAATGACACCAAACATACTTCAAAAAGTACCCAGAAATGGATGGAAATTGTATGACTGTATGTGTTTGCACCATGTCTACTGTGAATAAACTGTCCACTGTCTACACAAACTGTACGTCTGCCTCTGTTTAACGTCCATAGCTAAAGAGTGACAGTTGTGAGTGTGTGATGTTTCACTGACTCATTTTGCCTGACATACAATTCTACATACTACAAACATACAATAAACTACAATACAATACTGAATTGTTCATGGTTAATTAAAATGAAAATCAAATATGTGGAATTTAAGCTCTTTACGTAGAATTTCAATAAGTTTAGGTTTATAGTATGTGTATTATAGTTTACTATATATATATATATATATATATATATATATATATATATATATATATATATATATATGTATATGTAT
>JAVSBV010011416.1:0-12526 GCA_033117975.1 Parotocinclus spilosoma
TTGTCTTTTAGTGTCTATTTTATTTTGTAAAGCACTTTGTGATCTTGGTCTGTGAAAGGTGCTATATAAATAAAATTGACTTACTTACTTACTTACTTACTTACTTACTTACTTACTTACTTATTAGGTCGCGTCCCGATGTGGTCCCATTAACCGGAATTGACTGTATTTCAAACACAGCCCATCTGTACGGTCCCTCTTGTTATACAGCAAGAGTGAGATTCCCATCATTAAAGTGTTTTCACGTTAACTGGGACAGCGGTAACTCCCAAAAACCTACAATGAATGCGTAACCACTTATTAATTGTCTGTTATTGTCTGTTTCCATAAGGCCCATGGACCTGTCAGCCATTAAGAAGAACATCGAGACTGGGCAGATCCGCACGACGGCTGAGTTCCAGCGGGACATCATGCTGATGTTTCAGAATGCAGTAATGTACAACAGCTCAGACCATGATGTCTATCACATGGCTTTGGAAATGCAGCGTGATGTCCTAGAGCAGATCCAGCAGTTCTTGGCTACACAGCTCATCATGCAGACCTCGGAGTCGGGCATCAGTGCCAAGAGCCTGCGTGGGCGAGAAGCCAACCGCAAGCAGGACCCTAACGATAAGGTTAGACACACACATAAACCCAGCTATATCCCAGAATCCCAGAATTTTAACCATGAATTTAATTCCGTGAAGCAGTCCAGCCTAGTCCCTGACAATAAAAATAGTATGACAAGCTGTAACTCTTACTCACACTAGGCTAACTTTACCGCCACTGCACTCAGGAACGCTTGTAAAGCTGGCCTCACAAAAATCATGCATGCAGTGTGAGTGCTAACCGTGTCCAAGCATGGAACACAATATAGGCTGCCCCTGTAAACCTCTTTTTATACATGCAGCACAGTGGCTTGATGGGTACCACCCTACCGCAAGAAGGTCCCAGGTTTGATTACTGATCGTTTGGGTCATTTTGGTGTGGAATCTGCATTTCCTCCCTGTGTCTGCACGGGTTAACATTAGGTGCTCCTGCTTCCTCCCACAGTCCAAAACATGCTTCATGTTCATTAATTATATAATAGTGACCCTTGTGTTCGTGTGCTTTGTGTGTGGTTGTATGCGTGTGATGATGAATTGGTGTGACCATGTCCAGGATTGAACTGATAAGAACATGAAGTATATAAACATGCAGCATGAGAAGCCTAATGCATAGTCATTACATGTATCATCAGGCGAATAAGAGGGCTGTGTGTCAGCACAAACAAAAGAGTGGAAAAGAAATCCACTAAGTAAATACAAGTGATGTCAGTTGATTTTTTTTCTCAGGTGCATCATTAGAATGTAACCATTAAATGTATTTAATGTGTGTGCAGTTTTTAAAGAAATGAAAAAAAATGCTAAAGTGGCAAGTAATGAATGTGAGCTCCTCTTACACTTACACACCCTTCTACAGTCTGTCATATTCAAGTCGCTATTTTAATGACCATTTAATCCAGAAGTTTCTTTGTAGTTTAAAAAAAGTGAAGAATCACCAAACACACAATAATAACCTATTTTACTCTGAGTGGAATCAAAGCAGCCACATTTAAGATAACGTCAACAAATAGATTATGGAATGGTGAGATTTTCTTTTTCTCTTTTTGTCGTTCTGTGAAAGTGTCAGTGACTGTGGTTGAGTCATCTGCATGATCCATTTCATAAGCATGTTACTTTGTGTTCGCATGTTTGAGTTTCTATACCAAATTAAAATGAAGCAAAGCCAGCACTTTGTCTTTGTTCCTGACTTGTAAACAAAAATATGGCACATCTCATCAAATTTCTGAATGCGCATAAGTTAAGTCTAATCAGTAAACACATTTAAATATGGCATATTTATTCTCATTTTAATACATCCTTACTTTTATTAAAACATGTACAGCATGAGTCAAACGTCTCATGACGCCCTTCTAGTTCTAAAACAAAAGGGGATAATATAATACAATATAGTAATATACATACAAATACATGACATACATAATATACTGCTCACAAAAAAATATGGGATATTTCACTATGGGATTTTTCACGTTACAACATCCCCTCATTTTTGTGAGCAGTGTACATAATATAATATCTTATAATATTACATTTATTAAGAAAGTGCACCATGTTCTAGTTTAAAGTGTGCAATTATTTTAATTTAAACTGTGCAATGTGATGTAAAGTGAAGTGTTGGAGCAAACAGATATTTAAAATAAATGTTATTACTGTTAAATGTTAGCTGTTTATTGTCTGTATGTCCTGAGGGAAGAAGCTCCTCCTGAGCCTTGATGGAGTTGTTTATCAGAAGGTAACCACTGAAACAGATTGTGGTTAGGATGGTGAATGTCCTTAATGATCTGTTTTACTGAAGATATGCACCGCCTGGAGTGGATATCTTGTAGTCTAGGAAGTGTGGTCCTGGTGATGTGCTCTGCACATCTAATCACGCTATGAAGCTTTTTTGTCCTGTGAGCTACAATCTGCAATTACCATACCAGACAGTGATGCTTCCAGTAAGAACAGATCCTGTTGTGGCAGTGAAATAGGTTTTCTTTGGAGAGCTTGATTTTCCTCGGCTGAATGAGGTAATACAAGTGCCGCCGTGCCTTTTTCACCACTGATGGGTGTGCTCCAAGTTAGGTCCTCAGAGATATTGACTGTAAGGTATCTATAATTGCAAACTTTCTTCACCGTGGTTCCGCTTATCTTAAGGGGTACGTATTGGGTGTGCTGTTTCTCACTCCTGAAGTCCATGACCATCTTCTTAGTCTTGAAAACATTCAATTCCAGGTTGTTAAAACCAAACCATGGTGTCAGCCGCTACAACTTTAAGTAGGCCCTCTCATCGTTGTTAGAGGTCAGGTCCAACACCACTGTGTCCTCAGCAAATCTTACAATGGTGTTGAGTCTGTTTGTAGCTGTGCAGTCATAAGGGTACAGGGAGTATAGCAGAGGACTTAAGACGTAACCATGTGGGGCAACATGTTAAGGGTCATGGGTCTGGATGTAAAGTTGCCCATCCTCGCTACCTGAGGCGTGTCAGACAGGAAGATCTGGATCCAAGAGCAAAGTGAGCGGCTTAGCCCAAGATCCTTGAGCTTGGTGACTAGTCTGGTGGGAACAATTGTGTTGAACGCAAAGCTGTAATCAACAATCAACAGAAGTGCATAATAAAGTGGGAGTGTTCCCATCCATTCTGACCGAAGATGGCAGTTTGCCCTGTTATTTTCAACAGGATGGAGCTCCATCACACTGATCATTGGATTGACCGTCTTGGATATGTGGAATGGACGGCCAGAACACCCGACCTCACACCACTCGACTTTGTCTGGGATAATCTCAAATGGATGCTTGTTACAGCATTTCACCAGAGATATTTCTCAATAGCAACTGGATCCTCTACCTTTAGCTCTGTGTTAAGCACCAGGGACAGCACATTAAGCATGTCAATTAGCTGTGCATCAGAGGCAACATTCCCAGGTCATGTTGCAACTTTTCTGTGATGATAACTTTTGAACCACAAGATGATTGCGACAATTCTGACCATCTTTGAAATGCTACATGACCATCCTCATTTGCCTTCCATTTGGCTGACATCTCTTGGTTGGTCTACCAGTATTTTTATTAGATAGACAGATGGATAGATAGATAGGGCAGGTCAAAAGACAGGACACCTTTATATTTTATAAACAAAAAGACAAATGATACACCTGAATTAATGGGTGAGGGGGCTGTTTTAGGCTGTGTTGAAAGCCGCCATATTGGATAAAGGGCAAGATTTTCCAATGGAAAGGTGGTCATGTAGCATATCAAAGAAAAATTGTCTCGGAAATCAATTGCCACAATCAGATTTGCAGCGTGCCTTGGGGTTCAGAAGTTATCAACACAGCAATATCAAAAGTTTTGTTATTCGTCACAGGTAACTGAAGATGGAATTGACAATTCTGACTCTTTGTTTCAGCCTGAATTTAACATGTCTTTGGCTAAAATATTTGGGAACTATTTTGGTGCATCTTGACTTACCATATGAGCTTGTTAACCTAGTAATTAACATACTGTTATGACCAGTGGTGGCTGCTGCTCTTTCAAAGAGGGGAATTTCTTTGTCAGTTTATGTCATAAAATGTATCAATTTAGTGTATTTATATGTAAATTCTGCCCTCTATTCCTTTTCAAGAAAATGGTCTGTGACCCTATCGTATCAAGTAGGCGTCTTTTCCAGGGACTTCACCAGTGATCTGTCAATGGCGGGCAGAACTAGCCTAGTTAGACAGCCTTGGCCCATTGTGTTGCAATTGCATACTCTGGAATGCCTCCTCTTGAATCACTTTTCATGTCAGCAAACTTCCCTGGATTGACTAATTCTAAGAAGCACAACCTTTCCAAATTTGAAAAGCTTTGATCCATGAGATTATCAAGAATGGCTATGTACAGAATTCTGTAGTGCTCCTGGGGATCCTGGAATTGGGACAGACTCATGGGCTCTAGTGGGTTGGATGTAAGACCTGCTGCTTTGGCATAACCAGCTTGGAAATTCCCATCTGACCTCTTTGATTGAAGCAAGAAGAGACTTTTCTTGCAGTAGAGAACATCCATGACCCTCTGCCTGACTATATCAAAGACCACACAGTTTTTAAGAAGATGTCTGACTGTTGCTGCTCAGGGTATATTTTCTGCACTGAGCCTTAAACACACCATACTCTGCCAAATGACGTATTAAATTCGTTGTGTTGAAGCATTTTAATGTGCTTCCCCCATAAGGTATTGTTTTGTTACGTGTGTTGCAGAACGCAAACTTTAAATCAGTCTCACAAACCATGTAAAAGTTCCACACGGCAGACATGTTTGTTTTTGGTTTGCGCCCGACCAGTGTAAAGGAAAGGAACGATGACAAAACACTGCACACAGGGCCTCTGTGCCGGTCACATGCCTTGTCATGGAAATAGGCTGATAATGATTGGTGGCCAGTCAATTGGAACACCACTAGTTCTAACACATTTGTAGTCAATGAAACGTTAACACAACTGTATATATTTAACCATTTAATGTTTGACATTTAAGGGAAGGCTGAGCTTCCCTTGCAGTCTTGGAGAACTCATGGCTGGTTGCGACTCCATACATAATCAAGGATATTGCGTGTGCATCCTGCTGCTTGTGTGATGTACACAAAGTGCATGTGGGAGCTTTTCAAAACAAAGCACTGGAACTTTTTTTTTCTGTTTCATTTCCATCCCGCCTTCACCTGAGCTTGTTTGTGTGGCTGGAACCCTTTGTGTACTAACATGTCTGTGTGACTTTTGAGTTTCTTGTCTGTCTAAGTGATTTCATCTAATATATGTCTTATGACTTTTGGGCAAAATATTAACATAGTCGATCACCTAATCTGATGTTGACCCAATTTAAGCCTGATTGTTTCCTAATAAGATTTTATCCAGTTATACTTCCAGTAGTGAAATTCTGAGTGTTGTGATTGTGTGATGCTAATCAGCACGTAAAATTTAAACATGATGCATTCACACTATGGCTGTTTAGGTTATTACATTTTTCAAAATGATTTCAAAATGATATTTAATGACATGACTATTGATCTTGAAGATGTCTACTACTGTAGATATCAATGACGATTCTGATTTAAAAACAACCCAGCCACCCAAACACAATTTCAACACAGGTGGTCCCAGTTTTAAAGCAATAACAAATTACAAGGAAAAACATTAATATGTAATGACATGTGTCTAATATGGTGGTTGATATGACAGTTAGAATGCCAGACCAGGTGCACCATTAATGCTTACTGGAGCTGGTGAATTAAAAGGAACATCATTAGTTATATGGAAATAGTTTTAATTTTACACAGTGGTTACTGCTCAACATTTGTTTCAAACCGTAGAAAGACAAGATTGGCACGTTTAGTGCGAATGCTAAAAACATTTTCAACCACCTTAAACGGAAGCATGGGATCAAATATGGGTGCAACATTTAGTAAAAAAAAGAAGATACATATGATAAAACATATACGTGTTGGAGCGTGGCGGTGCAGTAGTCCAAGGTACTGGACTGTGGACCAAGATTCAAATCCCATGTCTGCCAAGCTGCCACTGTTTTATGTGGCCATGGATATGATACCCAACAAAATAACTGCCAAAAGTTCTGTTAAGTTTTATCTGTAGTGAAGTTATTTTTAATATGATGTTCATTTTCTAAATGAGCCTTGGAAAGAACATGCAAAGTATAACTTTAGTTTGAATGATTTATATTTCTCAATTTTGTATTGGTTCACACTGTACATAATTCCCTGATTGGTGGCTGAAGCTGTATGCATGACTGAGAGCTGAGATATCAATGATGTCCAGTAAAAATTGAGTAATCCTGATAATGTATACACTACAAGTATTCTCACATTGTACACTGTTTAGGTCTCCAACTGCTTTGCTTTACTTTAGCTTTGTCTGTACGCTCTCTGTGTGCGCGTGTGTGTGTGCGTGTGTAAAATGTATGTAGACTAAAAGCTGTCTTTTGCGAGTTGCAAGGATGTTTAACTGCGTGACTGGGTGTGTATGCGTAGGACTTTATTTCTCACTGCTGTTTGTCCTCCTGCAGGACAGCCTCCCCATGGCCTCTCCTGCTTTCCTTCTCTCTCTCTTTGTAAGTATCCCGCCTAATGCTTTTCTCTCTGCCCTCCTAAATCTGTTTTCTGTTTCTCACAGACACTCACACATGCATATTACACACAAACTTATTGCCAGAACCACAGTTTGGTAACTACGCTGCTCACAAAAATTAAGGGATATATCATTTTGAATAATGAAATATCCCAACTCATGTAGTCTGTAAGAAATGGTTTAGAGGCTTGGTTGAAGAACTTGGCTGGCTTGCACATAACCCTGACCCAAACTCCATCAGGCACTTTTGTGATGAATTGGAATACCAATTGTGAGCAAGGTCTTATTGTCCAACATCGGTGTGCAAACGTACAGATTTCAAAATCTAGTGTAAAGCCTTCTCTGTAGCAGGGAAATCCATACTAATAGTAATGCTTGTTGATGTTTTTTAAGGTTTCATAAACTTATAAACTATATAGTAGAGATGCACAAAAAAAGGCAGGCCTTGGGGTGGCATGATAGGTAGCACTGCTGCCTTACAACAGGAATCACAGTTTAATCCCAGGTTGGAGCGACTTGGGTCTTTTCTATGTGGAGTGTGCGTGTCCTCATTGTCTGAAAGCAGCTTTGCAATATTATATTATCTTAAAAAGGCCCATCTCAAATTGAGCAAGCCTAGGGCGACAGTGGCTAGGACCACCTTTTTGAATGTTGTAAGGAAGAAACCAAGACTAAAAAAGGAACCCATACTCTTTGCAGGGCCTAGATGTTGAATTGAAATACTTAACTTTGTATTAATAGCAAAACTAAGTAAATGATAACAGATAAATAAAATAATTTTAAAAATATGTATATCAGCACATATTGTGTGCGATACACAGATTCACTTTAGGATATTGAGTCCTCAACGGGAAGTCCTTGGAGGCACATCTTCCTCTGACAACTGAAGAAGAAACTTGTCCTCTGGAGTGGCTCGAGCTTGGTGAGAATAGTTTCTGTTGAAACCAGTACAGTGATGCGGTACTAGAGGGCTGGAACCGGCAATGGTAAAACAGCTAAAACAAACTTTCCAAGCAGTTGAGGGCTGTGGGCCGTACTTAAGGGCTAACTTTGTCAGCTTGGCTGTGCTGAGACTTGGACTTTCTGGGTAACAGTTTAGAACCTTGTCCGCTGTGCCACCACAGTCACAATTTTTATTTTCATGAGAACTTATAATTATTGGAACTGAACAAAACCCAAAGGGTAGTGTGCTGGGACACAGTTGCTCATGTATCGACATACAGCATATAGACTATAAGTTTGTGGACACTCTTCTATTTGTTGAGTATATAGCATAGGTTTCTGGATTATTCATAGACTGGCAGAAGGAGTGGAATAGAAGGAGTGGAGTAGAATGGGTCAATGCCTGATACCTTGGACTCTCAATATGACACATTTATAGGGCCAGACTTTTTTAATTGCTTGTTCCTCGGATGTCTCTACTTAAGAATCTACTGAGGAGGGAGGAAATAAAAATAAATCTTAATTTTTCAGCACTTTTCAATTTCTCGAGGATATGTGGAATCCATACAAGGAAGGAGGAAGAAATAAAAATACATTTTTATTTAAGAATAAAATTTATTTAACCTACAATTAAATTAAAGTGAATCTGGGGGAAAAAAATTAAATAAACAGCACAAAACCGTTGGCTCTCCACCGGAGGGCGGAAAAAGCTAAAAATGTATTATAATTTTGTAATTTTTATTTCAACCATTGGTGCTGCGGCAGATCTGAGAAATACCAACAAAAAAAATATGATTGTCGGCGGATCCGCGTAACAAGTATTAAAAAAGTCTGGCCTACATTTCTACTTCTAACAAGTAATTTGATCAACTTACTGGAATTAAAAAGGTGAGCCAGGGCTTATTGTCCAGTATCAGAAGCTAACCTGACTGCTACCTTCAAACATCTAGTGGAAAAAGAAATACTTTTTAGAACAACAAAGACTAATAACTTCATACCAAATACCCATGTTTTGGGTATGTTGTGTGCATTTAAATGTTTTGAAATTCGTTGACTACCACAGTCTTGAGTCACCAATCGCACAAGTCAAGGCATCCCACCTGTTGCCACACAAAAGTCTCTGAAATCTTGAATAAGGTTTAGTGTGTTAAATTGTTGGGTTTTTTTTGGTGCATCTCTACTATACTGTAGATCAAGATATGTAATGAGACAGGTTTGGAGTATAGAATGCCTTACATAGAAATACAAAGTATATAATTAGATTTATAATTATAATTTTGTAGTTTCTTACATTTTGTTTTAAAATTTATGAAGGGTCTGATGATTTTTTTGTGAGTACATCCTTTGATCAGAAGCTGTACTATGGTATTTACTTTACATTTGTGATGGCGTAGAAGAGGCAGAGAAATTGTGTCAGGCAATAATACAACCCCAATTCCAATGAAGTTGGGACGTTGTGCAAAACATAAATAAAAACAGAATACAATGATTTGCAAATTCTATGACATATATTCAATTGAATACGCTACAAAGATGATATTTAATGTTCAAACGGATAAACTTTATTGTTTTTTGCGAATATTGGTTCATTTGGAATTTGATGCCTGCAACACGTTCCAAAAGAGAGGGACTGGGGTGATATTTGATTCCTCAGGTGGCACTGCATTAAAAACCAACATCATACTGTAACAGATATTACTACATGGGCTCAGGAACACTTTAGATAACCATTGTCGTCAAACACTGTCTGTCTCTTCAACTACCAGTACAAGTCAAAACTCTACCATGCGAAGTGAAAGCCAAATGTCAACAACACCCAGAAACGCCACCAGTCTCTGTGGGCCCAAACTCATCTGAGATGGACTGACACAAAGTGCAAAAGTGTCCTGTGGTTTGACGAGTCCACATTTCAATTAGATTTTTGGAAATCATGGACATCGTGTCCTCCAGGCCAAAGAGGAAAAGGACTGCCCGCATCTCTGATGCTATGGGGGGTGTTAGTATCCATGGCATGGGTAACTAGCACATCTGTGAAGTCACCATTTAATGCCTGAAGCAACTGAAGCAAAGTCTTTTTCAGGGACATCCTTGTTAATCTCAGCAAAACAATGCTAAGCCACATTCTGCACAACAGTGTGGCTTTGAAGTAAAAGAGTGCAGGTACTAGACTGGTCGGTCTGAAGTCCAGACCTGTGTCCCATTGCAAATGTGTGGCGCATTATGATGTGTAAAATACGACAAATGCAAAGTTGTACATCAAGCAAAATGGGAAAGAATTCCACCTACAAAGCTTCAACAAGTAGTGTCCATAGTTCCAAACTGCGTTTTGAGTGTTGTTAAAGGAAAAGGTGATGTAACACAGTGGTAAACAGGCCCCCGTCCCAACATTTTTGGAACGTGTTGCAGGCATCAGATTCAAAATGAGTAAATATTTGCAAAAAACAATCAAACTATCAGTTTGAACATTAAATATCTTGTCTTTGTAGTGTATTCCATTGAATATAGGTTGAAAAGGATTTGCAAATCATCGTATTCTGTTTTTATGTATGTTTTACAAAACATCCCAACTTGGAACATAGGAATTGGGGTTGTAATAATACAAACTTTATGTTAAATGTTTCTGATAAACTGGCAACTCGGTTAAAGATTCCAAGATGGTATACCAAATTATAAACTGGCATTTTTTCATTTCATTATTAGGGATCACTTATTTTGTTGTTTGATTACATTGGTTTAGTGGGAACACAAGTGAAGTAGAAGGTCTTGTAGATATGGTAGATACAGCACTGCACCATGGACCAGAAGGTGCAGGGTTCAAATCCTATCTGTGCCAAGCTGCTATTGTTGGGTGCTTGGACTAGGTCCTTAACCGTGTTTTGAATGTAAAGTTACACCAGCTGGTCTAATTATAAGACCTGAGTCTCCTCTCAGTGTATAAGTGGATTTACTCCGGCTGCTCCAGTTTCGTACCACAATCTAAAGACATGAGTTAGTTAATTATGCTACATTGGCCTGATCTGAGTATGTTTTACTAGTTTAGAAGTAACATTATGCCAGCCACTGATGCTAAAAAGAATGTTAGGCAAACCATATAATAATAAAAGAATTAACTAGGCAAAAAATGTAGACCAAAATTGAAAGGTTTGGATAAAAGTGATTACATTTAAGCCATTTAAAAACTTCTGCTGACTGAAATATAACCTAAATGTTCTTGAAGCATCTGTCGGCCAAGTCTGAGCATTACTACCTTAGTGTATTTGTTACTCTTCTCAATGGAAATGCTCACCTGATTTCTGTTCTTCCAGGATGGAGGCACCAGGGGGCGTCGCAGTGCCATCGAGGCTGACCTGAAAATGAAGAAGTGAAGCTCAGTGCCAAGCTGCATAGATTTAAAAGCCAGGTTGAACTTGGACATGGCTTAAATGCATATACTGCAGGGCAGACGGGGGCTCTGATACAGACGGAAGGCGTTCTTTGGACCGTTTATGAACATGAGCTCATTCGTCATGTGCAATGTAGTAATCAAAAGTAGGATGTGGTCTCACGCTGTTCGAGTAAATGTGTCTTTGTACACGACAGCAGTTAGAATGCCCTGCGGCCTTGTGTCAACTGCAGAGTCAGAATCACTATGTGTGAGGTATGTATCTGAGGATGTTCGGTTAGCTCCTGCTTATTTGTAAAGGAGTGTTAAAAGACTTTTTAGATGTGCACATGTGGTTGTATTAGAATTGCTGTCAGCAGTAGTGTCCTGTTGCAGGACTAATTTAGCGTGGTGAGGAATGTTTTGTTCCTAAAGTTACAGTCAGTGTTTTCTCTATTCCAGCTAATATTTATATGAAACCATATTAGACAGAAATTCACTGCTGTTAGAAAGATCAAATTTACAGTTTTCTACTTACCCCGATATAAGCAGTTAGGGTAGATTTTAAAATGTAGCTGAAATAAACTACAAAGCTACAGGAAGAAAATACAGTCAGACCTCAGTATCTGACCTTAGTAACTCCTGTTATCGCAGTCATTCCAGTTATCTGATTTCCCACAATAATATATGAGGTTTTTAATCCCTCCTTCCACTATCAAAGTCATACCAAGTGATAAGCAAAAAACCTACAATGGACTGTGGTGGCGCAGTAGTTACATTAGTGGGTACAGAACTATTGACCAGAGGTCCCTGCACTGCCAAGCTGCTATTGTAGGACTGTAACTCTCAGTTGCTTGGATTGTACCATGGACTGTATTATTTTGAAGTCACTCTGAAATAAAACCTAAAAAAGCAACATCCGTGTGAATGTGTATCAATGTACGTGACTGACATTGATAGTGTGACTGTGATTGTTATGGGATAAATTAGTAAAAAAAAAAAAAAAAAAAAAACTCTGTGAGAATGTCACTCTCACTGTCCTTCACTTAATTATAGCCTTCATCTCACTAACAAAAAAAAATGTTTTGGCATGTATGTACATAGTTATTTTTATTGCATAAACTTTCTAAGCAGAAATGCACGTGTCGAATTGGCATATTCTCCTTGTCTGTCTGTATTTCTACCAGCTGTGTGGAGTCTGCAAGTCCTTCTCTTGTCAGGGTGGGTTTACTTTTGGTACTCAGGTTTCCTCCCACAGTGCAAAGACATGCAGGTTAGGTTAATGGTGTCTCTGGATTGCCCCTATTGCGTGTATGTGTGTATGTGTGTGTGTATGTGTGTGTGTATGTGTATGTGTGTGTGTGTGTGTGTGTGTGTATGTGTGTGTGTGTGTGTATGTGTGTGTGTATGTGTGTGTGTATGTGTGTATGTATGTATGTATGTATGTGTGCATGTGTGTGTGTGTGTGTATGTGTATGTGTGTGTGTGTGTGTGTATGTGTGTGTGTGTGTGTGTGTGTATGTGTGTGTGTGTGTGTGTGTGTGTGTGTGTGT